>MU273858.1:0-22753 GCA_022160365.1 Vararia minispora EC-137
GAGGTATTTATTTACAGGGCATGAAGTACGGGATTTGTCGAAAGTGTGAGATACGTGGAAATAGTGAGATATGCAGGGATTTATCGAAATTAAGATAAGCCTGGAGGGCTGTCAGGGATCCGCTGCGTAGGTGGATTTCAAAGTCCGACGGCGGACTTGAACCGGCGAGGCTCTTAGCGGCTAAGACGCGCCAGCCGCCGAGAGCCGCTATTACAATCAGCTTGTAGCCGAATTACGAACGACTGCGGTCTTTGTAATACCGTTGAAACCCGCTTGCCATGTATACAATTCATTGGGCAATGATTGTGTCCATTGCAACCAATTGTACAGATTGCAACCAATTTCTGTTCCTTACAATCGCACACAATTTTCCCGACTTTTTTGCGATGCTGTAGCCGGGATAAGCGCGGTCTAACATGTTGAACAACCCTTCGTCTTGCCATCAACCATGGTGTCCCGATGCCATATCCTCTGTTTCTCCCATCTTTACACCAGAACATTCGTATGGGCGAGTGCTCCGAGGACACAGTCGACGTCGGATGTGCTTTCTCGGTAAGGATGAAGCCGGATTCCTTTGGTCGTACGACGGGGCCAGTAACAGTCAGATGCCTATGCTAGTCTGCTCGTGACGATCGAGTGCGCCAAGAGCGGTAGCTAGGAAGCATCGTGGCAAGCGGAAGAAACAGCGATATGATAGGTTGTTCTAATGTGCCCCTACCTTCCAGCGGGTCAGAAAAAGTTTGTGGGCTGTGGTGGGTCATCGGAACGGCATGGGGCCTTTGCCAGTATCGTGCAGAGCGTTTCTGAGCTTGGCCGACAGCACTGCACGTCATCATCTCCGCCACCCGACGATGCTCCTCTCACGCCTCTGGGACCCTGTGGCAATTGTTCTCTCTGCTCCAGCTAGATCCATCATCGTTGCACACGACCATCATCGACAGGCGAATCCGTATATTACGATGCCTTGCTTAATGCGCGCCGTCAGCACCGTGCCTCGCTTCGCGTGCACCTAAGACTAACTCTACCGCACCGTCGCCGGCCAGCCACATTCTTCCCAGACGAGCGTGAGTGCTCTTTCCCTCCACTGACTCTAGCACGCCTCTGCATAACGCGTATCCGTCGTTGGCGCCTTATCGGTACACCGTTTGCGGATCTGGTTCTGGCTGCACGCTCCTTTCTTTGCTGAGCACGGCCCTCTCTCCATCATCCTCCCAGCGAGTATGGCACAGTGCTCGCGCTCCTCACTTCCCTTCTTTCTGCGCGTTCTCGGTTTCCTCGGGCTCACTTCGCTTGCTGCGGCACAGCCAACGATGCCCTCGTATACGCAGATACGTGTGCGTGTTCTTCCACCCCGTCCACGTGTATCCAGAGGCCTGAGCAGGTTGGCTGAACCAGGTCCACGCCGGGAATACGTACGACACGACGAACACTGCCCAAACGCTTGCGTTTATCGCGCTAAATACAATCCTCGCGTTAGGAACGAATGAGACGAGGGGAGTGGTCAACGGTACGCGCTTCGCACGTCCTCTACTATGTCCTGGTATCCCTACGTTCACACTCACGCAGGGCTTGACATCCCGCAGACCGCGGACCTTGTTGCAACGATGGCAGAGTATGATGAGCATACGGGCAGCACGACGTTCAAGAATAGCGCGATCCAGCTGTTTCGGAATTTCCAACGCCTCAACCCCACTTTCACAAGGTGCGTCGCTATATATTTGCTGTGATATAAACCAACGGATTCCCGTAGGGTGTGTGTGTACAGCTTATCATCTGCAAGAATGTTCCGCTAAAGGCTGTGAAGCTCACTCTCAACAGTGAGACCGCGTACGCCCAATTCCCGCTCTGCGCCGCCGTTGTAATTGACTGTGTTTAGCCGGTGGGGTCTCGCGGCGTACCACATATACAGCGCCTATAACGACGGAGATTTCCTCGTTGCTGCAGAAAACATTTGGAACCAGCTGCAGCCGGCCTTCGTCGACGCTTCCGACTCCGTACTAGGCCATCTTGCAAGCTCCCCCGGAAACGTAGCGTTCAACTCGACCTGTCCCGCAACTGGAAACTGTGAGTCCTTCTCGATGACAGCGACGAGGAGAGAACGTTGATCAACACGATGGCAGCACTGCAAGCTGTGTCCGTCCAGGGAGCTGTGTTCTTTGTGCGTGGTCGCCGCGATGTGTGTTGCATGCGGACTCATTCTCCTTTGAAGACACATTCGGGCACGGCCGTTAATGGCGAGACCATCGGGTACGGATTTTCCCCCTAGGATCCGATCGATCTCACTGCTCTTCTCATAGGCCCTTTATCGTGTCTGTCTCCTTTTCCCGCACTCCCTACACATAGCATCTCATCGCGATCTCGCCAACTAGGCTATCATCACACCTGTTCCATGCGACGCAGAACGACACATACAGCTCGGCCGCAAAACAGTCCATCGACTTCTTTACCATCTTCCTGACCTCAGGTGCAAAAGTCTTCGACACGTACAATATCAGCAGCTGCTCACTCGCTGATGACCGTCTGTTCACGTACAATGCGGGTTTCTTCATCGAGGGCGTGAGCGTGTACGCGAACGTGACAGGAAACTACACATCTCTGACTTCCAGCGACAAGTGGGCATTTCCGTTTTTGCTGGTTGCTGGAGCAGAGTGGCTGAACATATGATAGTTTGCACGCTATCGTTTCTACGCAGATTACGGCGGGCTTTGGAAATTGGACGTGTCCCGGCGGCAACAGCTCCACGACAGATGGTATGAGCTCATCATGCCCCATCGGCATTTTCAACGCGGGTAGGTCTCAAAGAAAATCCTATGCAATGGACGTGTCACTAAGCCAAGATGCCCCAGATACTAATAATCTCACCACGGACTGGAAGGGTATGTTGAATGCAAGGTTTCGTCTGGCGCATGACAGTGACTATGTGGCCGTCCAGCTATTTTCGTCCATGGCCTATACGAGTACATGATTCGGAGTGATCCCAGTGCAGAAATGACCGCTTTGGTGGAGCGGTTTATCAGCCTCCAGGTCTGCTACTCCCTTGTCCATCCGGGTGTCTATTGCGTGCTCATGCAAACCAGTTCCACGCGGTCCTCCAGAGGGCTGCCGGGCGTCCGCACAACGTTGAGGTCTACGGGCTCAACTGGAATGGTCCTCCGCCAAGTATGTTCACGGCCCCGGGCCAGCTCGCAGCTGCGGAGCTATTTAATATTGTCTACGCCCTTCCTGGAACGACCCCCGCGACATCATTGTGCGCACATTCGTCCTGATTTTGTATGATGAGCGTTGACCGCAGTGCAGGACGATCGGACCGTTGACCACTGTTCCCGCTGCACCAACAACCACCGCGAACAGGCCCCCCGCGAGTAGGCCCCTCGCGAGCCGCATACCCGTCGGTGCAATCATTGGCGGCTCTATCGGGGCTGTCATCGGCTTCGCGTTCCTTGCCGCGCTGATCTTCTTCCTCCGCCGGCCTGCAGTCCATAAACCCTACTATCAGTCCAACCCCCTCCCGGAACTCGAGCACCCCGAGAACGTCATCGATCCTTTCCTGCTGTCTATGCCCGCGTCCTCGGGCATCCGGACAGTGGACGAAACTGGTACAAGCAACACGATGGTGCAGCGCGAGCCGGAACGCCTCAGCGAAAAACGCAACCGTTTTCTTGCGCCTTAATTTGTGGGGCGCACCGAAAGCAAGCTTCCTCATCGATCCGAATCCCTCGTCAGACCGGCGTGGCAGAAACTCATGCGCGATGCGACTCCTGACCTCTAGACGCATGTTGTTGCCGGCCGGTTACTCACGCCCCCCTTCCTCATTACTTTTCTGGGATACTCACCTGCTGGGTCTATCTTTATACTATTTTTTATAATAGCCGGATCTTTGACCGTGAGCCCGTGCATTTCGACTTCGTTTGATTTACCGAATTCGAGGCCCCTAAGTCTCAGAAAGTTTGGGTTCCAATCACTCCGCCAAGCACTCCGCTCACTTTCTGCATTGCGTGCCTTATCTCTCTGTATGTTATAAAATTCTGAGAAGCTGTGATCAAAGATTTCAGCCCTCGTGTTCCCTCATAGCTTGTTCTTTTGGTGCCCTCAAAGAACTGCGGCTCTCCACCGCACCATGACGGACTGTCCATTCAGCAGATAGAAGCCACAGGTTCATCTACATCGATCCATCTTATTTCCCGTACCCTCAGCCCTCTCGTCGCGATGCACTTAGATGCTCACGTTCAATCCAATTAAGCCCCGATGATCGATCCTGAACTACCGTAACCGGCTAAGGCTCAAATATCATCATGATCTTCACTCTGGGACGTCAAGTCCGAGCTGAGTTTCGAGGTGAGCAAGCCCTGTCTTACCCTGCTCTTCATGGTGGGACTGCTACGTCAGTCTTCGTCGACGGCATTTCAGGGAGAAAGCGGGGCCTGGGCCGACTGTGGTTGGTAGTCGTGCATCTGAAAGCCCAGAATCGCTGTCCAGCGCTTGCGCCGCGGCAAACACGGCCAAATAGTAATACGCCAATGCCACGCCTCCGAACCCTTCCTGCCTCCCTGTATACCCTATGCCTACCCGTGCCGCGACAGGCAGCGTCAAATCTCTTTGTACTAAAGTATATGCCGAGTGTAGGAAGGAATGGGCTGACGCGCGCCGTGCTATGATAGCCGACCTACCCGCACCGCCGCAAGATGCCGAAGAGGACGCACTCTGGCACGCACTGACCGCTGGCGTGATGGACTCTGACAAAATCGCACTTGAGGACATCGTCGTCGGCACGTCGCATGCAGAGTCTGGCGTACTCATACCCGAGCACCCGCTTTATGAGGCTTGCACGCCCGCGGTTGCCAGCGCCGCGTACCGCGACGGCGACCCAGCAGACCCCGCGTGCGCAGACTCGCACTTCCTCCCACACGCGGACAGCCCAGACTTCGGTCTGGCCAACTACCTCCGCTACTACAAGGCCATTGATGAGACCATGCGCGGCCACAAGAACCTCGCCTGGACGAGTCTCCGCGACCCAGACTGTGCGTGTCTCCCTTACTTATGGCGCGGCAGTCTACGAGCTCGCACACGCTTCGCTGCTAGCTGCGCTCGTGAGGTGGAGACTAGAGATGTGTGTATCATGAGTACATCACTAGCATCCTTCGCTCGCCGTCCTCGAGCATTTCCCTGCGCTCGCCGCTGGTTCCCGACCCTTCCGTGGTACGACGCACTGACTCATCCCGCCACAGTGGAGGCCATCCAATATGAGGCCGTCCGGCGTCTGCACTTCACGCACCATTTGACTCTTGACACTATTGACGCCTGCGGCGTCTTCCCCAGCCTGCGCATCGATGCTGATGGCACAGGCACAGGTGGCCTCCTCTGGAGCGTCAAGCAGCGGTCTGTCACGCGGTCTTTCTGCCCCGCACCTACTTACGCCCTCCCGTCCGCTCATAGCGATTTGCCTCCCTGGCCGACCGCACGTCCCATGCATTCTGCGAACCCCGCTCCGGCCCCGCCGACAGGCGCTGCCACGCGCCTCCAGGTCTACAACCGCGCACTCTGTAAGCGCTGCATGCGTATCCACTGTCTGCTTCACTCGCCACCTGCTGGTGTCATGGAAAGTCGGGCCCTACGCGGGACTGCCATGCGCAACGCACCCCTTGCACCGCGACGCACGACACGGACTAACGGTGCGCTGCGGCTCGCGGCCGCGCGCTCGCCGGAGGATGGTGGCACGGAGACAGCTCCGTGCCCCAATGCGTGCTATCTGATGGCGTCGGACGACGAGATCGTGTGTGGCCGCCCGGGCGCGCGTGGGGGGCTCTGGCTGACGGCCTAACAGGCCTGCCTGCGCGAGGTCTCGCCCTGGACGGAAGACGAGCTTGACGGGCTGCGGACGTGGCTCGCTCTGTGCGCGCCCGACGCACTGCCATGTGAACTTGCCGTCGTTCTCGCCAAACCGTGCGACGAGGTGCGCCCGTGTCCCGCCCCGCCTCAGGCCTCGCCGTCAGTCGCTGATACCGCGCACTGCGCAGGTTTTTGCCCAGCGCTGCACACTCGTGCGCGATGATGAGGTTGTGCCCCCTGACCCACACGAGGACACAGGCGCGCGCGAAGATATCAAGTTCTGTGCGTCATGGCGCTGCCGCCGTGTCGCAGTCCTGACGCGCCGCAGGTGACACCATCGAAAACCTCTACCTCCACGGCCCGTACGTTCCACCTGTTGCACCGCCCGCCCTGCCGCTGAGCACCCCACAGCTCGCGCCCCTGCGCTCACGCCGGTCCGTGTATGCGCGCGCTCGACTGTGTGTGCCGCACGGACGGGTCACACTGCTCGGTTCAATGCCAGTGCGAGCCCTCGTGTGCGTGTGTCTGTGTTCCCCCACCGCCAGCCGAGCGCTCACCGCGCTCACCGCCGGCAGGCACGTTACGCTGGCCTGGCTGCGACTGCGGCGCCCGGGGGAAGAGCTGCATTTCGAAGACGCCCTACGAGGAGTGTGCATGCCGGCGAGAACGCCGTGAGTGCGAGCCCGGCGCGTGCGAATGTTGCAGGCGCGTTCTCCCCCCTTTCCCTATTCTCGCTCCACGTTGACTATCGTTCTACCCGCCTCGTTCAGGCGTACGACCCCGCCCCACCACCATCTGTGAACCCTAGCTGAGTGCACACGCAGGCCTCTTCGCTGACGGCAAGGTCCGCTGCAAGAACATCGAACTCCAGCTCGGCGTGCCCCCGGTCAGCCGTGCCATCTACGCTCCCTGCTCATCGCCGCTGATCTTACCCCCGCGTACACCTGACGCCAGGCGCTCGAGGTTAAGCGTGGCATGTACGGCCTCGGCGCTTACACGACCACGAGGCTACCGAAAGCAGCCTTCGTCGGTGGTCCGTCGTTCCCTTCTATCCGTGCCCGCCTGACGCCCATGCTTGCGCGCCGCAGAATACATCGGTGAGGTCAACCCGCAGGCGTCCGTCGAGCACCGCGAGTGCGTTGCATTCCCTATACTTTTCCCACTGCCGTTCTCATTCACGCTCTCTTACCTACTCGCTTCCTCCTGCTTGCTCGGTCGCCCTCGCTCGTGTCTCCCTGCCTTCCGTTTTGGCTATTCTCCCGCACATTTTCACCCACGTTCTCTCGTCCTTCACCCGCGCAGCATGATCCGCAGGCACCTGAACCTCAACTACGCGTTTCAGCTCGGTCCGCTTGGGCAGTTTTCCGGCGTAGCGCTTGAAGTCGACGCGGGCCGGCTGGGAAACACGACGCGCTACCTCAACCACAAATCTGACAAGCGTAGGAACAAGAGCGCGAACGTCGAGGCGAAGTGTGCGTCGTGGTCTTACCCTCCCGCTTCTCCCTCTCCCCTTTCCGTCTTCTTTCTTGCACTGGCGACCCCATTTCACATTCGGGGCTGACGGCAAAGCAGATCTCATTGCCGGTGGCGAGGTGCGGATCATGTTCCTGACGAGTAAGTCCGTTGGACGTACTCCGGCTCTGCGGGGCGATGCGGAGATGCTGACGGACTCTGACTGTTTGAAGCGCGGGATGTGGCGGCACGCAGGGAGCTGTTTCTGGACTATGGTGAGGCTTACTTCGGGGCAACGCACAAGAAGGCGGCGCTTGTGGAAGAAGCCGAGGATGAAGCCGAGGATGAAGAGTGAGAGAACGAAGAGATTCTTTCCTGGACAGGTTCGTCACCCGATTATCGGTCCGATAAAGCCGAACAGCTATGAAGCCACAACCAACAGTCCTCCTGGGTCCAATAGCACCCCTCCATCTTGCCATCGACCACGACATCGCATCCTGAGACGTCATCTCCGTTTCTTGTATCTTTTACCCAGGACGTTCGTATCGGTGACCGTACCGAAGACGACCGCCAGAACCGCATTACCTCACCTGGCATCAAACTTCCTGGATTCCTCCATCCGTACTACAGCTCGGCCGGTGTCGGTCAGATAGCTTTAGTGGCCTGCTTGTATCGGCGGAAGCGCGACGAGAAGAGTTGCCTGAGAAGCCATCGCGACAAGAGACAACAGCAACGATCAGATAGATGACAAATATCATGCGCTTGTTCATTCTCACCAACAGAAGGTAGAGAAAAATGATGCTCCGAGGGACTGAGATGGGCAAGCAGTCTGTACGCATGCATGGCTGCATCGGAAGGACGCTATGAACTGTAGCGGACCTAGACAGCAGTACGTGGCCCACACCTAAATATCGCGTGGGATTTCGAGGAAGGGGGCACACATCACGCACAGCTTTCCTCAGCTTGACCGGCGACGCCGCGCGCGTCATCATCCTCGCTGCCTGATGATGCCCCTCTCACAGCACCGGGATCGCGTGGCAATCTCTCTCCAACCAGACCCATCATTGTCACGCACGAAAGCCGTCGATGGACTACCATATCGCTGCAGATAATATCATGACGAATCCTCGTGATGCACACCGTTGAGAACACGGCTCCGTCCGCTCGCACACTTAAGACCAGTGCCGTCGAGACCTGTCTGTCCAGACGAGCCTGAGCGCGCTTCTGCTTCGCATCCTCGACATTCGATCAGGACGTCGTCTACTGATCTCGTTTCCAACGCGCTCTCGCTCGTTCACGACGCCATATAAACACACTTCTGCTGCGGCGCGCACGCTCTTCTCTCTGCTCGGCTTGGTTCCCTCACCTTCCTTCTGTTTCCAGCGAGCATGTCACAGCGCCGGCGCTCCCCATCTCCTTTCTTTCTGTGCGTTTTCGGCTTCCTCAGACTTCTTTCTCTCGCTGCAGCGCGGCCAACGAGGCCCTCGCATACCCAGGTTCGCGTTTGTCCCCCTCCGTTCCGCCTCGTGTGTCCGGAGGCCTGAACTGGATGACCGAACTAGGCACGCACCGGGAATACGCAAAACGACCTGGACAATAATACCCCGACGTTGGCATTCGACGCGATAAAGACAATCCTCGGGTTGGGCACTCACGCGACGAGCGGAGTGGTCAACGGTACGTGCTTTGTCATGCACTCCTGCGTCGCGGTGCCTCCATTCTCTCTTCCTCCCAGGGCTCGACGTCCCGCAGACCGCGGACTTTGTCGCGGCGATGGCGGAGTATGATCGTCATATGGACAGCACGACGTTCATGAATAACGCGACGCAACTGTTTCAGAACTTCCAACGCCTCAACCCAACTTTCACGACGTATGTCGCCGCGTATTGTTATGGTGTAAGCTAAAAGATGTCCTTCTAGGGTGCGTGCGCGCAACCCTTCATCCACAAAATGGCTTGCTAGATATTGTGAAGCTCGCTGTCAACAGCGACACCGCGTGCGCCTAATTCCGGCTCTGCGTCGCCGTGTAACTGACTGTTCGTAGCCGATGGGGTCTCGCGGCGTACCACATATACAACACGTATAACAACAGAGATTTTCTCGGCGCAGCAGAAAACATCTGGAACCAGCTGCAACCGTCCTTCGTCAATGCATCCGACGCCGCGCTGGGCCATCTGACGAGTTCCCCGGGAAACGGGGCGTTCAGTCCCACATGCGCCCCGGCAGGGAACTGTGAGTCTTCGTCGTCGGCACCGGCAAGGAAAGAGTGTTCATGTGCGAGATGATAGCCTCGCAAGCAGTGCCCGTTCAAGGGGCCGTGTTCTTTGTACGTAGTTCAGGCGATGTGAGTTACCCAAGGGCCTGATTCTCCACTCCTGAAGACGCACACAAACCCTACCGTTAATGGCGAGACCATTGGGTATTTATTCCCTTTCTAGTACCCGACCCGTCTCATTGCTCTCCTCACAGGCCCTTTATCGTGTCTGCTCACATCTTCTGTGCTCTTCGCGCGTAGCCTCTCACCGTAATCTTGTCAACCAGGTTATCGTCACACTTGTATCGTGAGACGCAGAATGATACGTACCGCTCGGCCGCAGAACAATCCATCGACTTCTTCACTACCTTCTTGATCTCAGGCGCAAACGTCTTCGACGCGTACAACGTCGACAACTGCTCACTCGTTGACGACCGCCTGTTCACGTACAATGCGGGTTTCTTCATCGAGGGCGTGAGCGTGTACGCGAACGTGACGGGAAACTACACGTCTCTGACTTCCAGCGACAAGTGGGCATCTCCGTTTTTGCTGGTTGCTGGAGCAGAGTGGCTGAACAGATGATAGTTTGCACGCTCTCGTTTCCACGCAGGTTACTGCGGGTTTTGGAAATTGGACGTGTCCCGGCGGCAACAGCCCCGAGCCAGATATCGAGCATTCGCAATGCCCCAGCGGCGTCTTCAACGTGGGTAAGCTCACAAGGTGCTCTATGTCGTAGACATGTTGCTGAGCACAGACGGAACAGATACCAATGATCTCACCACGGACTGGAAGGGTATGTAGAATGCAGAGTTATGTCTTGGGCACAAACGGTGCTCATGTAGCCGTCTAGCTATTTTCGTTCATGGCTTGTACGAGTATGTGACTCGGAGCAGTGCCAACACGCCAGTAACTAACCTTGTGGAGGAGTTTATCAACCGCCAGGTCTGCTATTGCCCTATCCACCCACGTGCCTATCACGTGCTCATATAAGACAGTTCCAGGCGGTCCTGAAGAGAGCTGTTGCACGTCTACAAAATGTCAGGGCCTACGGGTCCAACTGGAACGGCCCTCAGCCAAGTATTCTCACGCTTCCGGGCCAGCTCGCAGCGGCGGGGCTATTTAATGTCGTCCTTGCCCTTCAGGGACCGATCACGGCGGTGTCACCGTGCGCACATCTGACTTGTCTTCGTGTGGTGAGTGCTGACCACATCGCAGGACGGGTTCATCGGCGACCACTCCCCCCAGCAGCTCTACGAAGACAGTCCCCTCGGACTCGTCCTTCGCGAGTCGCACGCACGTCGGCGCCATCGTCGGAGGAGTCATCGGTAGCATCACCAGCCTCGCGCTCCTCGCCGCGCTTCTTCTCTTCTTCCGTCGCCGCACTCGTCGGCACGCGTATTACCAGCCCAGGCCTATCCCGGAGCCGCGCCATCGCGAGAATGCCATCGACCCCTTCCCTTCATCGTCCTCGCCGCCACCCGAGCCCACATCCCGGCGTGTCCGGACTGCGGATGGCACGCGCATCACGAAGGTGCAGCGCGAACGCTACGCACCGTCCGCGGCCTCTGTTTTTCCCGTCGTGCCCGCGTACAGCATCGCGCCGGGCCCCGAGCACGCCGCGGCGCATACCAACGCATCCGCGCGGACGATCAACGTCGATACTGAAACGCTACAGCGCGTATCCACGTCGTTCCAGAGCCTAATGGCGCGCATGCAGCGGAGGGAAGACATAAGGCGGCACGGGCGCGGCGCGTGCCGGGAGGAGTCGCAAACTGTGATGCAGGAGTGGACTGCACCGAGGTATCTGGAGCACGACCACAAGGAGCCATTATAGCCCTGTACGAAGAGGTAAGTGGGTTCTACTGAAGTTTGGACAGCCGGCTGGAGTGGTATAGTCGCATCCCGATCTACGCTCGCTTTTGCTTTTGCTGCAAGCTGCTTTATTTGTTATTATTTGTCTTTCTTTTGCATACTCAGAATGTACTTGCTGCTGGAGAACCACTCATGTGGGGATTCGACTGTACAACTATGGAGCTATGGAGGCTAGGTCTAGCCTATACAATATCGGAACACCTCTTTCGACTTCGCCGCCAGTCAAACGCTAGACCCATTTACGGACGCTTGGGTATGGCAGCTTTGCAGGCGCCGGCGTAGCAATAGCGCCGGAATGAATGTCACGAAACGGCAGAGAAGCTAAGCGCTGAACATTCGTGCTAAGTAGCCGATATTTGAATGGGATTATGCTATGACAATAAAGGTCAAAGTTCAGGCATGGACTTAGACACAGGTCGCGAAGGAAGTCTGGGTGTAAGTCCACTAACAATAGTCGCAGCCAACTCTCAGGCCATCGATGTGTGTACCGGCTGCAGGCCACAGGTGGATAACGGCAGCGGGCGTTCCAGATCCCGACCGCCACCAAGGGCCCCAAGCAGTTTCGGTTTTAGAACTATTGTGCCTGTCGTGATCATTGTGATACCGCTGGGACGATCACAGAAGTTGCCCCGTCGTGGTGACAGATGTCCGAACCATGTGGCTCGGAGGCAGTGATGTGCTAGTCAGTGCCACTGTTCTGAACTTGGTGAAAGGGGGCACTGGTCCGCAGACTGGCAACACACCTTACTATCTTACAACCATACACTACACTACCCGGCGATGGCAAGCGTCGTCGCTACTCCGCGCCGGACGAGGAGGAACGCAGTCTCGACGGTCTCGGGACCGACGCATTCCTCTCCTTTATCCTCCTCCTCGTCCGTGAGCCCCTCCCCGCCTTCGTCACCGCCGAAACCACCACACTCTTTCCCATCCTCACCATCACACGGTGTACACACGGCGGAGGTGCTCGTCTGCCCTCACGCGCAGGCAGCAGCAGACTGTGGGCCGCAAATTTGCGTCGGTACGCCCGCCACGTCCCCCTCGCGTATCGCCTACTAATCGGTACCTGGTAGGAAACGCGGGGGAAGATGACATCGCACGGCAGCTTGCGAGCTTCGCGTTCACATCCAGCAGCGCTCGAGAGTTCCGGCTTGGAGGGGCAATCCAGGGATGGAGTAGCTGGAGCGGTGAGGGCATGTCGCGCACCAGGTGCGCGCATTGCGATGCGGCCCTCGGCAGTCGGATGCGGAGGCCGGACGCAGGTTGGACGAGTTGTTGAGCGATGGGCGTACCGTTCGTGCGGATTTATAATCCCCTCTACTCTATCCTTTGCTCGACGCCCTGAGGGCCCGACATAATCTATAGTTTGTATTAATCGCTGTTGTTCAATCGAGCGCGGGTCGTCTACGTGAGAGGAAGGGGAGCGAAAATGCCAGTGTCTGTGCACCGCTAGCGGGTCTCGATCGTTCCTCTGTTCCTTCCCGCCATCTATGATCTGCCCACCCGTCATCCATCCGTCCTTCTCGTAGGCGATCCATGATGGAGGACGCGTTTGACCCTGGGCCGACGCCGCTTCCACCCATTCTTGTCACCCGCGTGTACGCTGAGGTTCAACGGGAAGTCCGAGACTGGCATCGCGGATTTGTCCAGAATGCTCTCGATGCTTGCTCTACTGGTGTGGATGATGGTTTTGATGGTCTTTGGGAAGAAATGAAGCTCTCAAAGACCTTTACCTCAGATGACCAGGCTCTCGATGACTTAACCCTTGTCTCATCCGAAGGACCTTCTCTCCTTGTGACCGACTATCCTGAAGATGGGAATAGCCCGGTCATCGTCCGCATACCTCTCTCTTTCCAGACCTTAGTCCGCTCTTTGTACTCTGTTCCGGAATACATATCTTGCACAGCTATTGACCGGAACATATTTATTGGTGACGACCCATCGACGCTCGCCTTTCTCCCCTTGGCGGATGACCCAACTTTTGCACCTCATGACTTTCTGGAATTACATGATTTTTTAGGATGGATCACATCATCTCCTGATTCTCTAGGTTAGCAGGTGGAACGCTCTGTAAGAATGCGGCTGAACATATCCAGATGAATTTGCGGCCCTCGAGACCGCTGCAAGACTACAAGAATCATTTGGCATGAGCTTGGGAGATATTGACAACATACTGGACGACGGTAACAGCCCAGTACTATCGTGGCCGCTTCTTGGAAAGCACCGCATCTTCAAGGGTCTGGTGGAGAAAGGGAAAGCAAGGCGAGTACAGTGATCTTTGGTGTGCTATTGTTCATTCTCTCATAGATACCCGTTTTCATCCACAGGAACCTCCCTCAATGGCCGAAGCCTGGCCCTGAGAGGCTCTTTACAAGACCAGAGAACTCACGTGTTCCCAGACCGTTGGATAGTTATACTCGCATATCTACATTCAACCGTGTCTTCTGCCCGAGCTTTGCTTGTGTACAATTCTTTTGCCACGTACACCGTGCGTATACTTCGCTTCTTGGAGCCTGTATTCAGTTAATCGGTCTCTGCTACTTGTAGCTGAATCGGAGGTCAGGATGATGCGACTGCCTAGAACCATGACACTTGTCTCTTCCGAATGGTTTCGGTCTAGCGGCAGAACACCCTGCGAGTATCATTGTTTTCTGACTGGCGGGAGCCCATCTACGGTCAGTGTAAAATCATCTTTGCTCAGTTTCGAGTATTCACAGCAGCATAGCCGGCAGACCTGTGGACCCCGGAAGAGCTACAGGAGCTTCGTGGTATCCTACGTGTCGATCCGAGCATTTTCCCATGCGACCTTGCTGTGGTACTAGCTCGGCCTTGCAATGAGGTGAGTTCATCTGCATCCATGCTGTCTGATTGACCCGTGTTTGCACAGGTCTTTGCCGTGCGCGACTCCTGCCTTCCAGAACCGCACCCCCTGCCGCCTCCGATTGCCGAGCGCAGGCCTTTAAGGAAGGCTCATAAACTGAAATTTCGTGAGTATTCGCACATACTGGCGGGGCTGGATGATGATATACATTCCCAAACAGACAGAAAACCCAAAGATTTTACACCTATTCCGCCGTGCACACACCTGGGCTCGTGCGATGCCTCGATGGATTGCCCGTGCTTCAAAGAGAGCGTGCACTGTGAGCGCAGCTGTCACTGTTCTCCTCAATGTCCGTGGTCCCTGCCTTACTCTCTTCGCTCCTGATTGAGCTGGCACATATATGCAGGTTCACGGCGCTGGGCAGGATGTTCTTGTTCTCAGGAGTCGAAAACTAAGGGACTGTGCATCTCAAAGTCATGTGTTTGTATCCAGACAGGGCGTGAGTGCGACCCCGAATTGTGCGAAAACTGCAGAGCGTAGGTCATTCTGCTTTTTCTCAATCCGTTGTGTTGATATCGTATAGAGATACTAGTACATATCACAGCCCGTCATATTCATCCAAAGAAGCTACGGATTCTGTTGAGAACGGATGTCTGAACTGTCTGATCCAACTTAGTACACCCAAAATGGCAATAGTGCGCCCCTCCTCCTTCGGCTATGGCCTCTTCATCCAAGAACCAGCGAATAAGGGTGACTTTATCATCGGTATGTGCTTGCAGTCAGGATTTGTGCCGCAATGAATCTGATCATCGTAGAGTATGTTGGCGAGCTCATATACAAGCCGACGGCAAACTCTCGCGAGTGCGTCTTTTACTGGTCTTTCGGTCTCATTTGTGTAGAGACGTCTGCATTGGCACGTCATGCAGATTCATCAATGCCCATCGCAGACGAAACTACGTGTACGGATTGAACAAGGAAATGAATATCGATGCGATGTTCGCAGGGAATAACTCGCGCTTCATCAACCACGCACCGAAGGAGCAGCGCAATTGTGACGCACGTAGTGCGTCCTTCCTACATCTTCTGGCCGTCCCATCTGACCTGTCTCTTAGCCCGTCTCATACATGGCGAGCACAGGATCGGCATCTACGCATGTAAGTCCCCGTCCACGAGTTTGAAGCATGATGAGAACGGAACACCGACATCCACGATTAGCGCGCGACATTGCGGCGGGCGAGGAGCTGTTTCTGTGTTATGGAAATGAGTACTTCTTCTATGACGAATCCGGAAAGCCCATCCCTCTCGAACTCTAACCTACATCTGCAACGTAATCGGAGGGGGCGAGGGGGACGAAGGAGTACTGTGGTCAGATTTTTGTAAGCAACGTGAGGGACACGTCAGTAACGAGCCAGAGCAAAAGCAAAGCAAGGAGAGCAATTATGCACAACAGGAATGAGGCAGACGAGGGCGGGTGCGAAAGTTCAAAGGTTGCGTGCGTGGGCGGAACTGGATCAGCCTTTATGCACAAGCTCCGCAAGCGTAGTGTCAGGATTTGGAGGACGACGTTTCGACGAGATAAGACAGATCATCCTCGAGACTCGGTTTGACAGGTAGCTGAACACCGTGTGCCGAAGGTCCCGGCGCAACGTTTATATCGTCCTCTTGTCTTACCCGAGACCTCCTTTTCGTTTCGACTGTAAGCCTGCCCTCCATCTTGGTAGCCCTTTCCACATTTGTCTTCACTTCCTTACCCATCTCCAACTTTACCTGGTTGCCTGCATTTTCCCTCACCTCGCAGACCGCCTCCATCGCGTCGTCCTCGAACGACACATCAAGCTCTACAATCCCGCTCCCATCGAACGTGCCTTTGTTCACACTGTCAACGAGCGCCCTGAGCGCCGCGAAAAGCTTTGCCTTGTCATCTAGCTGGTGGGACACGACACGCGCGGACGTGCTAGGGACGACATAGAGGAGTGTCGCGCCGCTCTGCGAACCGAGTGAGAGATGGAGGGGGGGCGAGGAAAGAGGGAGTACGGCGTGTGGAATCTTATATGGCTGCAAGCCCCAAGCGAACTTATTCGCTCTTGCCTTCATCTTACCACGACCCCTCCCAGACGAGCGTGATTTCTGCGCTCCAGCGTCTACTTTTGTCGGCGACGCGCAAGGCGACTGGACGGGCGTGACGCTGTGTTTCTTCAGTGAACGCGTGATAGCCTCCCATATGACCTTGCCAACGAAGCACACGGCTCGCGGCCGACGCCGACGGATCTTGGCGAGAAGCGCGGGCACTGCGGCGGTGAGTTCGGTGGGCGCGAGCTCGGCTACCTGCGCGGGTGGCGTGTCAGCACCGAAGGAGATGGAGGGATGAAGGACCGGCGAACCTCAGATGATGGACGCTCGATCAGATTTGTCTGCTCAGTCGTGAGAAAAAGGGGAGCGAGGAGGAAGCAGGACGTACAAGCCCGATGTTGTGCTTCTTCGGCAGGATAATCCCCGCAGAGGGCGGGAGAAGCTCTGGTGTGAACCCTATATCACATATGACTTCGTTGGACCTTCTTTGAGAGGTAAGCACTTAGAGACGCACCGCCTCTGTGCAAGCATTTCCAGAAGTGGTTCGAGTGATGCGCGTAGTGGTGTCCGAAGACGGCTGAGTCGTGGCCGGGGCTGCACGCACGCCGTCAGTGAGTGTCCCCAGAACGAAGATGAGAGCACACTTAATGCCGCAGAATATGACTGCCCATGCCAACATGTATTGAGCATGAAGGAAAGACGGAGGAACGATTAGGCGCATACCGTCAAGGTCGTCAGCCAGGTGATCTGCCAATGGGTCGAGATGTGCGTAAGTCTCTGGTGCGGCATACCCTCGTTTCTTCTTTTTCTTCTTCCCTGCCTCCCGTTCCTCTTCGTCGTCTCCATACCCATCATTCTTTCGCATGCGCTTTCCCTTCGCCCTCTGTGTCTGTGAAGGACCAGGGAGGTAGTCCGCCTCCTCGCCCTTCACGCGCTTCCAGCGCGAGCGCCACGGCGGGGTCGGTTGCGTATACTCTCTTTCCGCATCTTTGCCGTCATCTTGCGCGTCAAAACAAATTTTAAAGCGTCCAGGAGTATGAATCCGCGACGAACGGCGGGGACTGGGCTCCGCGTGATCGGGGGACATGTAGGCGTACACGGAAACGAGCTCCCGGAAGGCTGGCTCGGGATCGGACCCAGATATTTGTGTAAACATAGACTCTGGATTATGTTTTGGAGGTGTCTTCGAGCCGACGCATAGTTCGGCAGCCATAGAGACTTGCAAAGAGGTCGGTCGTCCTAAACGAAGACGCGTCTCTTCTTCTTCAATCACTGGCAAGTATATAACGTCAGCAAAGACGCGTCTCAGCTTGGGGCGGGCTCGTGTTTGAATTGAAAACTCTTGTCGGCGCGACCACGTGACAGCCCAGTGCAGCCAAAGACATTAGTATTGCATACATGCCGCGATACGTGTTCCCGTAAGAATTGAACGTGAGTGGCTGACAAATAAATATTTACAGAGTACGCGCCGCGTCGCCTCGTGTACCACTAGCATAGCTACTACCACCACGATGAGCAGGCGACACACTCCGTGGATAGCTCCTCGCGCCTTCAAGTTCGCAGCGCACATCAGCAATTTCGCAGGTGTCTGGCGGAGTCTGGGAGCACCTGGCCCAGCTTCGCCAGTACGCCAGACGTTACCAGGTACTGACCTAGCAACAGGTAGCTTGTTCCCCGCCAAAGTGGTACCTGGCGGCCAGGCAGCGCACCTGGCTGCCAGGTACGATACCTGCCGCCTGTGCACTTTGCCAGGGTTCACCAGGCAGCCTCAAAATTATACCTGTTCCGCATGCTTGCCAGGCGGGCCAGACAGGCCAGACATCCCAGAAAAATGTATATCATTATTTAGCTGTCATGCGACATTTGCGCGCAATGCGCCATGCCGCAAATTGATACACACTTTGAGGGATACCGTATACATATGTAGCTGCATGAGTTGAGCATGTGCAAACGAGGGGCAATGGGTTACACCATGCGATAAATGGAAAGCGGTCACATCTTGAGCAGCACGAGTTGAGCGCACATCAGAGAGAGGGAATGGGTTGCGCCATCCAATGCTTTGCGAAGAGAAAAGTTTGAGGGGATCTGCGCACAGCATTATCCTAAAGCAATAAAGTACTAGGTCCGTACTCACCTTTGCCCCGGAGCCTTCCTGTGTACCTACTGCTGTGCGCCCAAGCCAGAGTGGTTCAACGCCTCATCATCGACCTCATAACGAAGCTGAATACTACCAGCGTCCCCGTTGTTGTTCCCATCAGCGTCGTCGACGTTCCCTTCACCCTCAGCAAGCTCGTTGTCTGTCCCGACCTCCCTGAAATCCTCCTCATCATATTCTCCTACCTCGGCAAGCTCACCGTCTCCCTCGGCAATGGTGCTGTCTCCCTCACCATCAGACAAGTCCATCCCCTTGTCCTCGTCCTCATCTCCATCTTCTTGATCAGACACGGCCATTGTCGCGCGTTCTTCGTACTCATCGACAGGCGCTTGAAGAAAGTCGATGGCAGAGCGACGTGACTTCATGGCGAACTCCCCAGCTGCCGCAAGGATTCTTCCCCATTTCCGGTCGTCAAACTTACGAAGGTAGGCCGTCCAGCCTACAGCTGAGTTTCCCCACTCATTTGACCCGAACGCGATGCCTTTGTCGTCCGAAGTCGCTTGGACCTGCTGGTGCTCCTTGAAGGCGCGCTCGACCTGGGGAACATGTCATGGATTATTTGAGCCCAAGACATGCAATAACTACTAACCGAGACTGCTGCAAGAGCCAGAGCTCCTACCGGATGCCCTGCATGGAAATCCAGTGGAGAGGAAGCGACGCGCTTGAGATGCATAGCAAAAACTTTGAGAACAAGCTCGCTCTCGAAAGCACCTGCTTGCGCCTTGCATTGATTGTCAGAAAACTATGCGCCAGCAGAAACCGGTCAGAAATCCTATCTGATACTCACCTCAGGATCCTTGTATAAGTAGAGAAAAGGCTTAGTACGCGGAGCCATGAGCTTCGCATAGGTTTTGATGTCGAGATTAGGATCGAGCTTCTGCTTCACCTGCAGGTGCTCGTATACCACGGTTCGCCCAGCTTTGCCGATGCCGCTCTGGTAGTTGTTGAATCGGTCCGCCATCTGTAAGCATGAAGACACCGGTTCCCAATAATCGAGCAAGCAACGCACCACTTTCTTAACAGCGAGGCACTCACTAACATTGAGTGGATTGTCCGGGAGAACCTCGTCCCATATCTTCTGAAGGATCTTGTTAATCTGAGGATGCTCATTCGTGCCAAAAGGGTCGTCTGCAGCACCAGCCCAGTCAAGCGTGGCAGTGACCAATGCACTGTCAAAGATACGGTACTCGTCTAAGTTGCGGAAGGGGATGTCATCCATGCCCTGTAGCCGCAGTGGCTTCACGGCCTCTGCCTCCTTCTTCACAGCCGCATCGGTGTCCGGGGCGATGGTAGCCTTCAGGCCCATCTGGCAGAACATGTTAGAGGAGCTCACCAAGAGAAATTGTCACGCACCGACGCAATCGTTCTCTTCCCTGCCATCTTTTTCCCGCTCACCACCTTCGCATCTCTCATTGCCGCCGTCGCTACCGCATTCTCATCTTCAAGGCCGCCAGTGCCGGGAGTCGCTACATCCGTCTCAGCAGCGGGCTGTCTGAGAGCTGTAGACAAGACTGGGATCGTTGATCGTCAGCCATGTAATGACAGTGCGCAAACGTTACCTTTGAGCTTGGTTCCCGTCGCTGGTGTTTTGGTTTTCTTGACAGCGCCCCTTGAAACGTTGTCCTTCAGCCACTGAGAATCAAGGCCTTGCGCAAGCGCGGGTTTCGCTCGCTTGGCGGAAGGCGTCCTTCAAGGAACGTGATCAGGTCGAACCATTAGAACAGCGGAGGCACTCACTCCGTACTGGAAGCTTGATCTGGTGTGTCTTTGCGCTTCGGCGTTGGGACTGCCAGTGGACTTGACAACCCGGATCTGTTGTGTTAATGCAGGATCCATTAAGATGACAAGGCAGGAAGACACACCACTGTATCTTCTGAAGGGATTGAACTGCTTCACGGACAGGACGGAACTAGAATCCCAGTACGAAAAGTTCCAGATGGTCAGAACGTGGTAGTTCAGAGGCACAGGATAACGTATCCCACATGCCTTGGACTTCTTCGCATCGCGGGACATGCTTTGATCGGATGCCTTACACTTTCCTCCTTTCTTGGGCTTTAGTTGACCCGCTTCTTCGTCAACCACGCTGTGCTCGTCCTCTGAAGGTTCCTCGGCCTCATCAGCATGGTACTCGGAGCCGCTATCAGCGCTTGCATTGCCAATAGGCTCCTCGTTTCCCTAGTGTGCAAATTTCCGCCAGTTCATCAGCAGTGCGCCAGTCCAGGAATTCGTGACGTCTGACACCGGATTACTTACCTTGTCAGCAAATTGGCCCATGGTCTCTACAGACCGGCTGTTCGTGGGTAGCACACGAGTGCGCAATCGGTGGTCAAATGCTTTTGAGCCCTGAAAATTCCTCTAACAATCATCATAGAACGCGCGTGCATCACTTGAACTCGTACCTGCACCTTCTCAGAGTCCTCCATCGGATATTGGACCGAATCTTCTGGCATGCCCTTTGTGGGACCCTCCTAGCACATTTAGGTACGCACCGGCTCAGAGTGGATCGATGACTCACTCGCCCTTCCAAGTTTGCCATCTCAGTGACCGGGCGTGACACCGCCGTACTCAGGCTGTCAACGACTTTCAACTTCGCAGGCTTCATAGTCTGAGAAGCTTCCATGGCTGCCAATAAATGTGTAAGCACCACTTCGGCGTGAGACTGGATGTCGACGTACGTTTGCCAGTGTCCATATCATTGACACCTGCTGCTAATGGGATCGGCGACAATTCAAATACAGCGCAAGGCCGGCGACGCAGGCATACGGAGGCAACTGATGAGACGTACCATTCACGCCCTTCTTCCTTGGTTTGGGTTGGACTAACGGAACTCTCGACGCTGTGGTCGCTGAGACAGGGGCGTGGCTCGCTGTGGCATTTGAGACAGCAGTGTCACTCACAGTGCTCCTCGCCTCCACTCGCTCCGCAACCTGAGATGCAACAGCCTGGGCTTTCACAGGTACCTTCTTGTTCGTTGCGCTAGAGGCACTGGCATGCTTTCGCAGATTTGAAGCTTGCTCTGTGGTAAGGTCCAGTGAGCATGCTGTTCTCTCTACTATACTATCGCCGCGGACTGCACTCACCTTGAAGTTGATAGGACCGATCTTCTTCAGCAATCTTGTCGTTCATTGCGGCGAGGTTCTGTAACATTTTCTTGCGAACGGTTGCAGTATTCTTCTGGGATGCAGCCTTCTTGGCCGCGGCCTCCTCCTTTTCAGCACGGACTTCTTCGGACGAGCGTCGAGTTCGTGTTTTGAACCGCAGTCCTGGGTTGGAATTGACCGCTGCAGCTTTGCGAGTCGGGCGGGGGGGGATTGAACAGTGTCTGCCATGGCAGGATAGCGAAGGTTGGGAGTGCAACCGTTGGGAGCTAGTGCCGACTTGGAAATTTTGGACCGCTCGGTCGGCTCGAGCCGGGTACCCGCCCTGCCACGCGCTGCGGGCTTCCGATACGACTTGTACTACTTGGCTGTAATCGCACGCTTCATACTGTCCAGCCATCTCGCGAATCCCAACGTTATTTCATTATGAACTTACAGAACACTGCCACTCTTCTCTCCCGTCTTCGTTGCCCCCATTGCAACCGCACATTCAAGAACCAGAGAGCAAAGACCACGCATATTCGCAGTGCACACTCGACTGCCAACTATGTCTCAGAATCTGAGTCCTCATCTCGCTCTTCATCAGACCCAGAGTACGATCGCCTGCACGGGCTGGATATCGAAGGTACACCGAGGCCTATGTCTCCCGCCGCTGGTCATAGTCACTCGGAGCCTGAGCATCTTCCGGACCATGATGAATTTGGAATACCGGCTGGTGGCTTAGGACAGGGAAGATACCTATTTCATCCTCATTTAAATGGTACGCTGCTACTTTCTGTTGCTACCCTTCAGACAACTGAATTGGCGATGGCCATCCTGTTTTAGGAAGGAAGTGTGATGCGGAGGGAAATTTCCTTCCGCCAGGATCACCTCCTGATCCACGCTCTACGGCAGCTCCAGATGATTTCTCGCCATTCCGGGATGCAACCCAGTTTTTGCTTGTGTCAGGACTTATCGAGCGTTTGCCCCCGGGCTGCACGAACTTAGTGACGAGCGAAGGGGAGCTTGAGACGATGGGGTGAGAAGGCAAGAGAGGTAGGATTGTGGAGTCACTTGGTGAGACAAGTGAACGAGCTGAGGAAATACAAGGGAACAGGGAGTCCTTATATACTAGTACATGGTCCGTGCGCGAGATAGTTAGGTAAGCGGAGGAACAATAGGACGACGACTAAGCGTGGGTCATCGCCGAGGCAGTGAGTAAGGCC
>MU273859.1:0-22739 GCA_022160365.1 Vararia minispora EC-137
AAGATTGAGCCCGGTGGGCGTGTGCGGTCGCGCGCTCGGACATCAGCTGTCCTCTGAGCAGCATAATCAGGTATTAGCCGGTCAGATACGATACAAGGTATTACTACTAAGGTTCTCGCGTCCTCGTAGAAGCGCCGCCGTTGCCGCCGTTCACCCGACCGACCTGCAACCGTCCGCACACAAACGACCGACTTAGCCGCCCTCCGACGTCCGCACGCGGATCGGACATTCCCTGAGCAGTACCTTCGACCGTCCGAACACGGATGAAACATCCCGGGGACCCCCGTCCGTCCGCACATGGATGAGAGATCGCTGGCGACGAGGCCCGGCACATCCGTCCGCACCGGGATCGGACATCGCTGGCGACTAGCCCTCTCCGTCCGAACATCGGATGAAAGATGTCGCCCGAAACCGTCCCTCCCGTCCGCACTGGGATCGGAGATTCCCCCCCAAATCGGCCCACTTCCGTCCGCATTGGGATCGGACATACCTCTGGGTTAGGGGGGGGCCTCGCTTCTCCTGTTCAGTAGCACATGTACTGTACAGCTGCCTTTCTCACACTGCTGCACACACTGCACACCTGCTGCATGCGAGGTATTATTCACTGGGAACAACATCCTCGTCTGCTATCTACCCATCTAACTTCCCCGCTTGCGTGCATTATCGTCACCTTACCCATTCTCCTTCTCTAGCCACGACAGGCGTGGGCTGCCAAGCCGCACCGACAGCGCAAACGGACCAGCGGGAATTCAAGCTTCAAGGATCAAGCTTGCACGACATTCACGGCTTACATACCTGTATAGTGTAGAGAGACAGGTACTCAGAGCACTATCGCGTCGTCGGTGGGCTCTACGTTTCGGTCAGCGCTGGCGTCTCTAAGGAATACTGTATTCATTGACAGCGAGGGCTCAGGCTGCCCCTTCCGTCCGAGCAGCGGCATAAGCACAATATTGATGACCCTGCACCTAGTTCCTCGCTGAAATGTTGGCTGGTCCAATTTTGCATCTCCAGTGAGCAGAGCCTACCTCGTTCCTCTCCCAGCACACGTCGTGTTTGAGGGTCAGAAAGGCAGTGAGTTCCCTTCTATTGATCGTAAGGGCGCAGTCTCATTTATGCATAAACGACAATCTATTTTCCTGGTCGATGACAACGAGAGTGCAAATCCCAATGCCCTATTCTCACCACTGATCCCGACGGCGATGGAAAGTACTTCACAAGACGGCTGTGGCCCTCCCTGTGGTTGAACGTTCATTATGGCATTCTTTGGTCTCCTAAATCAGAACCGTCTCCAGGAACATAAGAGTAAGTGCTTCTTCGATTATTACACTTGTGTAGTGCACTGCGAGGAGTCATCATATGCCGCAGCCATTTGCTCTGCGCATGACAGGATAACCCGTTACTTGCGGACCCGAGAAGACCAGAGGAGCTTCTATGTACGGCGTGTACGAGGAGTGTCTCATATTGCCCTCACATGTGTCTCCGTGTTCAGTATTTGGCCCGATATCAAGCTCGCCTTTGGTTTGCATTATCATTGAGCGTATACGTCAGTCCAACGTAGACGCTCACTGACCGAACAGCTAGTCTTACGCAATCACAATGCTACCCCTGAGTAGAGTAGTCGACAGTGCGGTAAGGACGAATACAACTCTCTTAATCGTATCAGCGACCTTCCCATTCAGGACGTTTCTGCATCTCCTGTCTCTGGTATATCCGCAATTCTGTCGAGACTAGCCGGCGTGATGGCTTCAGCTTTGGTCAAGCATACCTTTTGTCCCCCTTAACCCACCATGTTCTGAATCATATTAGGGGCAGACGACTGCAAAAATTCGCTCCTCACACTGCCGTCGTGACCGGTAGCACGCGTGCCCGTGCTTCACCAAATCCTCGGCTGACCGCGTCATTGCAATGCAAGAACGCATGTACGTGTTATGTTCTTTTACTGTAGAAAATAAAACGCTTCCTCCGCACCTGGCATCGCGACAACACGGCCTGCTGGCCGACGGACGTGAACTTTCGACGGAATTACTCTCGCCAGTCACATTGCGGTGAGCAATCCATCTGAAGCCGTAAATGTCATTTTAATTCCCAACCTACCAAACGATTATTATAGTTCGCATGCGTGTCAGATCGGTCGAAGAGGGCGGCCGCGGCACCTCCCAGAGAACGATGGCTGTGCCTCGTGTTAATCGTGCTGCCTCGCTCACTTTCGAGGTATGCTATCCCATGTTCGACTTATGTTTAGAACGGTCAAGATGTTCTACATGCACACTTGACCAACCCTACATGACCGGACGTACCGTCTCTGATATCATGCAGCGCTAAACCGGAGGCCCGACTAGCTTTTGGAATCGCGTTTGTGTAGAACCTGGGCAACGATGTAACTGAAATGGTGTGACCCAACCGGCAGCTCAACGAGACACTTCCTGGGCGCAATCGACAGTGTCTCGCGGAAGACATGACTACGACTCGTGTGGAGCTTCTAGCACTAGCAATCGTCAGACGCCGGATGCTGGTGTTGATGCTAGATCCGCCGAATTATTCACACATATAGGAGCCACTCCTTTCGCATGTATATAAGCTCTGCGCCGGGGCTTCTTTGCGTCTGAATTCTCCACAAATTGTCTGCCCTCGATGAAATCTACCACTTTTGTCATCCTCTTGGCCACCGCAACTCGCGCGTATGCGGCCGTCCCTCTTGTTCGTCGGGATGCCAATGCCACGAACCAAACTGCTCCTACGAACTCAAGCGGTCCATCGGGTGCGCATTATCCTTCTCACCGTCTTTTGCAGGTTTCTAACAGGTTTTTTCGTAGATGTTCAAATTCTCAACTATGCTTTGACACTTGAGCATCTCGAGAATGCGTTTTACTCGGGTGGGCTTGCGAACTATAGTCAGGATGACTTCGCAAAGGCTGGCTTTGCTCCTTTTGTTCGCGGTCGCTTCGAACAGATTGCTGCGCATGAGGCCAGTCATGTTGCGCTCCTTCAACAGGCTTTAGGGGACCAGGCCACTCATCCTTGCAATTATACTTTTCCATACGACACAGTGCAAGGCTTCGTCATACTGAGTGCCACCTTTGAACAAGTCGGGACATCTGCGTACACAGGCGCATCTAAGTATATATCCGACAAGGTATGCAAGCGACGACTTGAGGTCTGAGCCTACTTTAACCTGGCCCCATAGGAAAACCTCCTCGTATCAGCTAGTATCCTTTCTACTGAGGCGCGACAAGCAAGTTGGGTTGAGGCTGATGTACGCAAGGGCTCGCCGTGGGGTACCGCCTACGAGGTACGCAGTATAACACTCGTCCGCTACATACAGCTTATGTTCGATTGTTCTCAGACTCCCCTCGATTTCAACCAGGCTTTTACCCTTGCGTCACCTTTCATCACTTCTTGCCCGAGCTCAAACCCAGAGCTCCCCGCGACAGCCTACCCTGCCCTCAGTACTAACGGCACCGCCATCGCTGGTGGCACAATTGGGCTCAACTACACCGCACCTTCGTCTAATGACACGCTTTACGCCATCTTCCTCAACGGTCTGACGCCCACCGTCACCGCGCTCAATTTAACCAAGACACAGGTCGCAATTCCTGATACGCTCCGTGGTTTCACCTACCTCTACATCAGCACCGATTCCACCGGCAACAACATCTCAAAGACAGTTGCAGGTCCCACCGTCCTGGATCTCTCATTTGATCCGAATAATCAGCCGGCTCTTTTGAACTCTCAATTCTAAAGCAGAGGCAGGTTGTGTGGTTTGCACCGTGACCTACCATCATGATGGACATCTTGAGATGCCGAACATTGCTCTGTCATCGTGCTGTACCACTATCCTCTCTTTTCTGAATGCTAGCTTTGACGTTGTTTCCGTATACGACTCTTGCACGGTACTTGTTACGGGTGACGTTTCTAAGCCCGTCGACCTCAAATATCTGAGAGGGGTCTCTGCTGTTTGACTGAAAGAGAATCTCTCAATGTTCTTCACGTAGTCAATATTGAAGGCAATCAGCACCAGAATCCCGTAAGTGGCGTCCTCCGCTGGTAGGAAGTTAGCTAGACAGTGTTGTCTTTAGCAGTAATAACTACCAGTCTATAGTGAAGGGGACTGTAAAAGGGCTACATACTAGTCTAACATAGCTCAAATGCCATGCAGTTGCGGGCGCAACAAGCAATTGTCAACTAGGGGTAAATTCTGTTTGTGTGATGTGGTTGTGCAATCCAGGGGTTACTACTGTTCAGTGCTGCTCAGAGCAAAGGACAAAAACTTGAGTAGGAAATTTATTTTTACTCAAACTAGTCTGAGAAAGAGAATATATCTCTTGTTTTTATCTCTATATCAGGATCGCGCTCACCTGTGCAGCATTCTATCCGAATTTGAGCGGGGAGGTCACCTTGGAGACACTTTGAGGAAGTCAAAGCTACGCGCTCCGAGTCACGTGAACTAGCAAGTACCCCAAGAATCTGTCTACGGAAGCCCCGAGTGCACTGCAACAACGTGCAGGGTCAAGCACTGTGTGAACCCCTGCGGCGGTACGCAGACGACATATCAGAACACAGCAACAATACACGAGCTGACTGATGACCTTGTTCGGGCTGTGCCAGTATAATCCGTGGCAGGCGAGAAGCACACAAGAACTTAAAGAGCGATACACAACTCCGAGCTCTCCAATCATCTCGCGAAGATGTGAAGTACGCGGGCACATGACCCTTCTCTTCTTCCGGAATGTTGGCCTGAAATTGGCGACAATACCTGAGTAAAATAAGAATGAGAATATGAGAAATTTGCTAGGATACGGACATCAAGTATGAACGTATAATCTACGTTAATTGCCGCGGAGGCAGCGGAGGCAGCGGCCGAGTAGTTCGTGTTCCTTGGCAATGCGATGCCGCACGACGTGTAGATACCGGATGAAAGCTCGTCGGCGGGCCGGTTGAGCGGGAGCTATACGATGGAGGCGGCCGTGACGTTGCTTCCGTGAGCGAGCTCGCTGTGCTCTGTGTCCTACTAAGACCTGAGTACGCGGGCAAGGACGTTCTAATGGAGTTGTCTGTAATGGTGCCGTAGACCGAGCTGTGTGCCGTTCTGGGAGTTGGATCCTCTCGATCGCCATCGGGATACGATGGAGGACAGCTAGCGTAGGATGCTGGCGGTGTGGGATCCCCGGTCTGTGACGCACCAACCTCATTGACGGACGAGTTATCCAGAGGGAATCGCGAACTATCATCGGGAGACGACAGGGACTGACGAGACTCCGTTGCAAGGCTACTAGACGCGGATAGTGAGAGATCCCCAGCGGCCCTCGGAGTGGATTCAACCCGTAGCCGGGGCGTCGACTGAGAACCACCAGGCGGATTTCGGTATGGTAGTCGATTTAAAGGCCTTGAGCGTATGAGCGCTGATTGTGTAACCTTCACAGGCTGCGAGCCATCCGGCATTACCTGTTCTTTTCGGCCTGTGTGGAAAAGTATGCAAAGATTAATACACCCGGGAGACGCATGTGTACTTACGCCGAAATATGTGGGACCGCGTAGTAAGATGACTACGACAAATATATACGAGCACGGCCAATACTACGAGTCCTACTAGGATTACAAGTATAATCCATGGTAGACTAGTGATTAGATCCGTTTGTAGGGGTGCCATGTTCGAAGGGGCGTACCCTGTAGGTCCATAGATATAGGGAGAGCACACCCGTCGCTGTTCATCCTGATCCATAGATTAACAGATTTCGGTTGTAATGGCATACATGGCAGCGCTATGTAAGCCCCCTTCTTGACCTGCGTAGGTGATAGATGCCCGCCCATGACTGCCGCTGGTACAGGGTTTCCGGGTATAGCAGGGCAATGTCTTCAACATCTGCAGCCATGAGAACCAGATCAGTTAGCGTGACACCAGTTCTGAACTAGGTCCGTCTACTCCCGCTGGGTGCGATGACAAAGCTGATCAGCAGTGAGCAGAAGAGATGCAGCCCATGTTAATGAAGGGGGGGTACAGCAGCTAATGATACATCTTGGACGATGTTGAATCTGCCCGCCAAGCCAACGACTACACTCGCCGCGGCGCCGAACGTTGAATGTCCGACTCGGCTGCCAATCTAACAAGGAGACCGGTCTCGGAGCTTCGAACGCAAAATACTAGGCCACTAATCATCCTCCGGAATGCCCTCTGGACGTTTGATCTCGCCAACAACGCCGGGAAGTGGGAAGCGGCGCGCGAACGTCTGCACTTCCGACTTGAGCGTGCGGACCTGGTGGTGACCAACCTTGCCATCCTGGGGTGTCGTCGCGACGCGGACGAAGTCCTTGAGCATCTTGGAGCCAGCCTCCTTCTGGAGCAGCAGCGCAAGCTGGACGGAGCGATGTAGAAAGTCCGCGACATGCTTCACGTCTTCCTCGGTCATGTCGCGGCTCGTGAGCGCGGCTGTACCGAGGCGAATGCCGCCGGGGACCTGCGCAGACGCGTCGCCCGAGACAGCGTTCTTGTTGATGGTGATGCCGAGGAGGTCGCCGATCTTCTCAACCTTGGACCCGGTGAGGCCGATCGGGCGCAGATCCCAGAGCACGAGGTGGTTGTCCGTCCCGCCTGTCTGGAGCTTGTAGCCATGGGCGATGAGCTCGGACGCGAGCGTGCGAGCGTTTTTGACGACCTGCTGGGCATATGCCTTCCATGTCGGCTGGGAGGCCTGGTGGAGAGCGGTCGCGATGCCGGCGATGGTCTGAAAAAGACGGTTCAACCGTATAGGACGGTGAAACAGGTCGAATAGGGAAAAGCGACAAACGTTGTTGTGAGGTCCGCCCTGGCAGGCAGGGAAGACGGCGTCATTGACGCGCTTCTCAAGGTCTTTGTGGTTCTCGCCATCCTTACGGAAGAAGATGAGGCCGGCGCGAGGCCCACGAAGCGTCTTGTGCGTCGTGGTGGTCACGACGTCGCAGTACTGAAACGGGTCAGCGAGCTCCTGTGCCGCGACGATGCCGGACGTGTGTGCGATGTCGGCCATGAGGTATGCGCTGTGTTCGTCCGCCGTCTTGCGTAGGGCAGCATAGTCCCAGTCGCGCGGGTACGCAGACGCACCGCAGATGATGAGCCGCGGCTTAAAGATGCGCGCCTGGGAAGCAAGGCCGGCATAGTCGATGAGCTGGGTCGAAGGGTCCAGTGCGTACGGGAACGACTGGAAGTAGATAGACGACGCGGTCATCTTTTTCTTGGCAGTCTGGGCGCGGAGCGTCAGCAAAGAGGCGTCCAGGCCAATGGGCAGGAAGAGCGCACGTAGTAGCCGTGGGTCAGGTGGCCACCGTCGGGCAGACCGAGGCCCATAAGCCGATCCTGCGGTTGGAGCAAAGCTGTTAACGCCGCAAAGCTGCAGAATGGAGGGTCAGGCGGGAGACACGAAAACAAAGAGGCGGCCGAGACGCACTTAGCGGTCGAGCCCGAGTACGGTTGGACGTTGACGCCCCACTTAGCGGGATCGAGGTGGAAGGCCTCGAGAGCACGCTTGCGGCAAAGTTGCTCGAGCTCGTCAATCCACTCGTTGCCGCCGTAGTAGCGCGCATTCGGGAGGCCCTCGGAGTACTTGTTCGTAAGCATGGAGCCGTTGGCCTCCATAACCGCACGTGAGGTCAGGTTCTACAGGGCGGTGAGGAGCAGCGACTACGACGAAGATCAAGGAACGCACTTCGGAGGCGATGAGCTCGAGACCAGAGTACTGCCGCCATGTCTCCTTGTCGATAATATTTTGCACAACAGGGTCTACCTCTGCGAGAGGCGCATAGAGCGCCTTGTTCTGCACAAAACGAATAAGACATGAGAACATGGGTGCGAGGACCAGACTCACATATTCATGGACAGCGGCATTAGCCATGGTTCTCCTGTGGACGAGAGCGGCAGCGGAGCGGGGGAGGTGGTGGTGGGCGAGGCGAAGGGAGCGAGACAGCATTATTGGCAAAAAAATCTCTCAGCGGGAGGGGGCGCGATTGTCTACAAGCTGAATATGACTCCGATCGGATAGTTCGGACGAACAAGGCGCGCGATGTTAGCGTGTTCGTCCTCTTCGCCATGTCTTATACGTCAGAGACACGTACATTGTCGTCCTGGCTCCGCCGCGGCGCCCCGTCGGCAGGGGGCAATGTCGGAGGCAGAAGGCAGGCTGTTTGATCAAAATATTTGTAGCAATGCTGCTCTCGCGCTTATGAATGTCATCCTCACGCAGTCGAGATAGGAAAGAAGCGTGTCTGCTTGCTAAATGGATAAACGCGTGGTATCCTCTAAAATACATAGCGGTACAAGAACTTCTTAATACGCACAGACGGCGACGGGAACATCGACACCGCCGAGGAAGATAGGCTACACTGCGAGGAGACGCATAGATAAAGGTGAGATGTGGCAGCGACATGCGAGATCATAGTGGGGAGAGGATGTGGAAAAACGAAGAAATGAAAAGAGTAGACATGCAGTTGAACAGCCCAAGAGCAAAGCGAGACAAAATCCGACGAAGAAACCAAGAGAAAAATTGCAAGACTCGAAGCGAGACTTTGAGACCAGCCGCACTAGTTCGAAACCTTGTACCCCGGCGGCCCGTTGCTGAGCTCCGTCCCGATCTTCAGCACAACATCGCGACCGAGCGGCTCAAACACGTTCGTCCAGACCTCTGTGCGCCGTCGACCAGCGAAGATGTCGAGCCGGCGCTCGCCCGTCTCGCCCTCGGGCCCGAAGACATACACCTTGTCCGCACCCCATGGTGCTGGCACGCCGTGTGCGAACGCAAGCCAACGGCCCTGCATCGCGTCGCGCACGCGTTCGTACGTCCGCAGATCGACGACGGGCGTGTTCCATGCGTCGTCGCCGCCGAGCGCCTCGAACGCCGAGTTGTCGAATGCAGAGCTCGGCTCATCCTCATCGTCTGAGAAGGACTCGGGAAAGAAATCTGCGCCGTCCCCATCGCCATCGACATCGGCTGCGACCGGCCGTGCGTTATCGAAAAGGTAGAGCACATCTGACGCGTGATGCGGCACGCCGCGCTTCGGGGCCTCCTGATCGAAGACGTAACGCCAGACATGTGCGCCTGCGCCTGTGAGAGCGCGCGCGACGCGGTGAGTATTAGACCATGCGAAACGGGCGTCGTTGATGAGCTCCAGCAGGCGATCAGGCAGTTCGTCGTCAGGTGTCTGCTGGGTAATGTCGTACGCGTTGAAGAGCGCGTTCGCGCGGTGTAGATTGTGCACAATCGCCTTGATGCGCCGGTGCACGCCTAGCACGTTCCACATTGAGGCTGGTTCAGCGAACTGGTAGGACTCAAAGCCGCAGTCGCCAATGATGACAGGCGGTAGGGGCGCGCTGGTACCCGGTGACCGGGAGCGGGACTGCGAGTGGGATTTAGGCGAGTGTCCATGGGGCGAGTCGTGGTGAGGCGAATGCGTGTGCGGTGAGTGCGGGTGTGCGTGAATGTGCATGGCTTTCTTGGGCGAAGGGGGGGACATCGCAGCAGTTGGCCCGTTGTGCTCTGCGAGTATGCGTGATGGGTACGCACAAATTTCGGGTACACCAAGGTGTTGGTGACTGGCGTGAAGGTGGTGAGAGGCGGAGTCGGTAAAGCCTAGTATGTCTTTCCATCCCTCACGAAACCAAAGCCCGTCATCGACGGCACGGTAATGCGGCGGGTGCACCACAAGCTTGTCAATCTCCACTTTGCGGAGTTCGGGCGCGTGAACCAGACCAAGAGCCGAAACGGATCGCGAGAGGTGTGCCGCCGCTTGGGAGGCAGTGGGTATGGCGTTTTCGATGATCGGCGATTGTACAATGACGCGGTGGAAGAGCGGCGCGAGGACGTTGTCGCGCGATGCAAGGTGGCACAAAACGTCTGCCGCACCCGTACCCTCGCCAAAAAGGGTCACATTTGAGGCATCGCCACCAAAATCGCCAATAAAATGGTGTACCCATTCCAGTGCACGGCGCTGGTCACGAAGGCCAAAGTTCCCCAGGCCTTCGTCCTCATGCCTGCCCTCGGGATCCTTCACTACAGCACAGCCAAGGATCCCCAGACGATAGCTATTTTGCAATTAGCCGATTGAGCTGGCCCGGAAAGCGCGGCCGATGCGGAGCGAAGAGTGCACTCACTTGAAGGTCACGAGGATAACCGGTTTCCCCAGCTTCACGCTATTCTGCACAAAAGCACCGCAGTCATATAGCCAGTGGTTCCCGGATCCGCGCGAACCTCCACTATTGTAAAAAAAAAGATTGGTGGCGGGGAAAGGAACAGAGAACAAGGAACGCACCCGTGTATCCACACCATGACAGGTAGACGGACGTCGCGGGAAATGCCGGCAGGAACGGTGATGTTGAGGTTGAGGCATTCCGACTCGATCTGCTTCAGGTTCTGCACGGGGTACTCGTCCTCCTCGAATCCGAAGATCTCATCCTCGACTCTTCTACCGCGGGGCTGTGGGCAGACGGGGCTGTACAACAAGCATCAGCGCTGACCGGGCCTGGAGGAACGGAACGACGAGGAAACGTCGAGAACATCCGGAGGAGAGAAGCGCAAGTAGCGGATCGATCGTGCCGAGGGTTTGTTAGGGCATGCTCATGACATATAGCCGAGCTTCTCCGACGCACACGCGCGCTCGCTCGCTGCATGCCCCAGGCCCTTCTTGTGCACGTAACAGAAAAGCACTCACCCGTAACGAGACGCATCTGTGCGTGAATGATACGATGTGAAGAGCTGGGATTGCCGGAACCGTGCGGGGGCGAATGCGTACTTGATTCCGCGGAACTGATTGACGGTCACCTCGGAGGTGGACAGTGAGTGTTGGATGCCCGTGAAGGTCGTTTTGAGCTTCGCATGACGAACGACAGGCTGGTGTACCGGGAGGGAGATGACCATGGCCGGGAGAGTAAGGGGCTAGGACGGAAGGTGCACACGACGGATGGATAGGGGGTAAGTGCGGGGGGAGGAGGGAAAGGAGAAGTGGAGAGACAGGACTAGACCGGTGTTATATTCTTATGAAGAATTATATTATCATGAAGTCGAGAGCGTAGACAGGCGGTCCAGCTGGCTGGCCTCTGGCTACCCATCGCGGAACGACTCGAAGAATCGGAGGTGCTCCTCGCCAGAACGAGTAACCGTCCACGTGCCTGTTGATTCGCATTTTCCTCGGCAGCGCACAGCTTATAGCCCAGACCGCCCGTCTTTCCTAATTCGTCCCAGTTTGTCACCCAGACTCTCCGTTTTCTGGACATCCTTCCCCCGAACTGAGACACAAACCGCTGTCCTTGACGAGCGCGATGACGATGCGTGTAGGCAGATGACTGCCTCATTCAAACAGCCCTTGCGTCACCGCATATCCTCGTGCGTGCTAGCCTTGGAAGGATCGAGGGAAGATTTCCAGGGCCAATTGGTGAGAGTAACGAGAGTTTGGTGGTGTGATGTGATCTCTCGAGAGACCTGATGAACATCCGCAAGGAGGTGGCGCCGAACCTTATATTCCTGCAGTTAGCTGTGCCAGACGAACGCGCAGCAATATGGGTCGGTCCTCGATCGCTCACCTCCACCGAAGGCGAATACGGATGCTGCGCGATGGCTATTCGCGCAGGACCGTGTGAGGACGATGTCGTGTTGAAAACGCTGAAAAGCGGGACCGAGCAAGGTGTGATCGTGCTATATTGGTTGGAGCGACCAGCCGCAGGTTTGTGGCTCGATTTAGGTGCGTCTTGGACATGACGTGGCGACGCGGCTCTCTAACAGAGTGCACTCTTCGGGCTGCGAGCTTCGGACGGGAGAATGAGAAGTAGGGGACGGTCGTATCAGGGTTAACGACGATCCCCATTTTGGCGGGAAGGGACAGCGCAGGGATGAATACATGTCTATGTTCTCGTGCCCCGAGGATACACACGACACATCGACCGGCACATTGCCAGTGCATGAACGCTACGCTCAATCACATTCTAGTCTCGTCGTCAGCGCTAAGGGTGACATCGATAGCCGCGGGACTCACCTCGCACAGAAATCCGCTAGGTCCGTCAGCGCCGTCACGCTCACGCTATATTAAGGCCGAACTCAACCCCCCTCCCCCACCCTGTCGCCGACGCGCGTTCCAGGGAGACGGACAAGTGAAAAATAGGGGGGGAACTAAGTCTTGGATCATACAGGGGGAAAAGGCAGCGTGAAGTGCTGGCCGAGATAGTGGGCATTGCAAAAGACAAGGAGATAAGTCCTGCCAGGTTGTTGCGAATTATCGATAGCGCCACGTGCACAGCATCGGAGATCACCGCGTCTTGGTCCTGAAGTTCTGACCGCTTTGCACTTAGCAATCTCTGAAAAACCATGTGTATTTTCAAGGGACTTGGTTCCGACTTCCACCCTGCGGTGTCCAGGAGCTCTGATCTGGCGTATGTCTGTTGCCCAACGACCTCACAGAGCGTTCGGGTCGACTAATGGGTCCGGCGGAGCGACAAATTGTGTGGTTCGACCCCGGACGTATTGAACCTTGTTGGGTGCCGTACTCCCCCCCTCTCAGTCCGTCTCCGCAGTCGTACCATTCTGCCCCGACATTTTCGACCTGCCGCCTTGGGCTGCAGCACATCGTGCAGTTCTTTGCGGAGCAGCCAGATGTTCGCACCTGATCGGTACGCGCGGAATGAGGAACGCCGTTGCCAGCCGTTGCAACGCACCACCTGTGGTTCCATCTATCGGGAGGCACGTTTCATCTAGAAGTCGGGGCTGTAACGGCAGCCGCGGACTCTTGGTAGCTTTGTTCACAAATGAATATTGCAAAATTTATCGCATGATTGTCGCGCTACTTATATACTCTACCTGATCGTAAGATGTTTCCTATAGTCTGCCTTCCCTGCCCACACACATCCCCATCCCCTCCCTTTTACTTGTACTTCTTCCGTCATGAACTCGAAAGCCGTCGCGTTGCTCGCGTTCGCCATCTTCGTAATCATACTCATCCTTGCGGGCATCGCCGCATGTATCGCCGGCGTCTTCTGGGGCCGCCTGCGCAACAGCATTCGAGGTCACCGATCAGAGGGTGCGTCGAACAAGTACCTCTGCCTCAGACTCCCTTCTTAGATTGCGTACAGAGGTCACGAACGAGAAGCATGCGCCCATACCTTCAGACAAACCGAGAACCTGCTCGTCGTCGCGACCTAAGGTCCCGGACGTAGAAATCGGCCTGCCCCGTCCTTCCTCTGAGCCTGCCAGTCCAAGTAGCTCTACCCCGATTATGCCGTCACCTTCGGCCCAGGGTCTGCGCCCACAGCCGTCCATGCTCTCCTTATCAACCTCGACCTCGGACCCATTCCGCGCAGGCGACGATGCGTCGCTCTTGCACACGCCCACCAGCCAACACGCCGACAGCCCATTCAGCGATTTTGGCGTTCGCGGCTCGCCTCTCGCCTCCCCTGTATCATGCCCAGCACCTGCATTGATGGGACTGAGCTCTGCTGCGCCGTTGTCAAGCGACGGCGCGCTGCCACCAGCACTCAGTCGCGTCCCGAGCGACAAAGCCCGAGGATGAGCGCTTCGAGGACACACTTCGTAGTTGTGGACCTGCACACTGGATCACGGATAAACAGTACAAGGCGCATACCCGGACACTGCTTTTCTTGTACACCGCCGCTACTACCGTATCCGCATCACTACTATCCAATAGCCTGACTGCTCGGTCACTGGCTGTTTCATTGCTGCCTACTGACGCGCTCTTCGACCTTCTGTCCAACCGCATACCTGTAGATACCCGTTACGATCCTGGCCGGACAGATTCGCCCGCCGCATGCTCTTACTTAGGTTCTCGTCACTCGCTATACTTAATTAATTCACGATTGAGGTGGTCCAGTTGTTTGTGAGCGTCAGTGTGCGGACAAGCAGTCGAAGAAGGTGAGGAGGCTACCAACACCGTGTGCATCATATTTTAGTGCTATACCTTTGGTGCGTCGCTTGTCGTGGAAGTCAACATATACTGTCGATCGACCACCTACGAGGCAAGAGTAACGTACAATCGATCACATGAACGTACAGTCGCATGGGCGCACGAGGATATGGCGAGCGCGGTGTCATTTGCCGCTGGCACCCGCGCTGAGCTGTGAGGGGCGTTGGCCAGGATGGGCGCGAGCAGCGGCGAGCCGCTCGGGTGGGTCTCGCTGGTGCGCCACGGTTTGCCCAGCGCGTGGAGATCGACTTGGGTCGGCACGTGTACATGTAGGCCTGTTAACAAAAATGCGCATTGCTAGTGCTACATGTGGGTTCTGCAATGAGGGCTGGGAGGGTGAGATAAAGGAGTATGGAGCGACTCTGAGGGTGACAAGGGAGTGTGCGGAACGGCTATGCGCCAGCTAGGAGGAAGGAAGAAAAGCGAAGGAAAAGCTACGCAGCTCCGCTGGGCACGCGGTCCTGCCTCGTGCCTCGCCCGAACTTCAGGCACTCAAGCTAGACGTCGTCCCGGACTTTCTGAAGGAGGCTGGGCGCTGAGGAGCGGTAGAAGCAGCGCGGGTCCGGGCCGCTTCGCGTATTCCGCGGTGGCGCGACGCGGGCGGGATTCGGGTAGCCCGGCGCGTCGCGCGGGTCATGAGAACGAGAAGGGCCGTGGTTTTCACGAAGTGAAAAGGGAGGAGCGTGGCAAGAAAGGGCGCGAGCAAGCAGACGATGAGAGCGTCGGCGTGTACGTCTAAGATGAAGGCGACGCGGCTTGCTCGCGCATACATATTCTTCGTTATATCTATGTACGATAGCTGAAGTCGCTCGGCCTCATAACTCCCCCCCTCCCTCCTCGCTAGCTCGCCTAGGCCGGAGGCCAAAAGCCCTGTCGATAATGACGGACATGATGACACTGAAGACGGTAACTACGTCCTTGATGCAGCGCATCGTCGGAGAGCGGTAGCGAACTGTCTGTAATTGATGAAGATGGAGATGGAGATGAAGACGAAGACGAAGATGTGAACAACGGCACTAGCCGAATCGAAATGCACTTGGAAGCACCCGTGCGACGTACAAACGCAGCGATGTTCTTCAGTCGCGACATCCTGCTCGTATCTGACTTCACTTCAACTATCGATGCCCTGACGGAGGGAGTCAACATCTAGCCCCTCCCTCCTTCTCATCTAGCACCAGGGTCTGGGACAAAATTTGCGAGATCATCAACATTTTACCCATGCTGTCTCTTCAGTCGCTGATCCAACTCCTCCGCGAAGCGACGACTCATGAACGTTGAACCTCGAAGATGTTCATTTTACTGGCCCGCGACATCTCAAATGTAAAAGCCGCCGCACCGGTCGTATTCAAGTCCATTTTCCCTCCCACCCTTGTCTCTCTCGAGCTGCGGCCAGTTGCTCTGAGGGAATGAGGATTGGCGCATGGCTTTACACTCCTCCCGAACCTCCCTAACCTCGAGCATCTAACTCTTCAGAACACGTCGGGTGCACTGCATTTGCTGTATGGTCCCCCTGGCACGTTGCCCACCAACCTACCACGCCCTAAAACGCTTTCTGTTGCCATGGCCTACGATTCCATGATTACATTCTTGGAATCCATTCGCTTTCCTTCCACGGTCATAGCTGATTGCACTGCTTGAGCCACCAAGTTTGCACATACCCCCGTTGCCGAGTGTGAAGACATGGAGCACGCACGCTGGCGCCTATGTGCGCGAATGGGCCATCCGCCTACTTGCAGCACTTACGCGACCGGCAGATGGTGAGTCGTTGACGGCCGTTTCAGGACCCTGCCCTTCATCGCATCCCGGCATATCAGTGGCTAATTTACACTCACCTTGTCCGATCCCTTTGATCCTCCTGTCGATTCCAACATTACAGTTCACTTCTACCTGGAAAAGAACGAAAGTGGCCAATTTATGGGTTGAAGCTATCCCCTTTATCCCACACGTCATTTCCCAGCTCCCTGGCTGCACCGCTGTCACAAATCTCCGTGTGAGCTCGTACGAAAGCTTCTTCAGCGACGATGTACGGGAGCCAGAAATTCTTGCTACGTATCTAGAATCTGTCGAGTCGATCGAGTTGCACGAGATTCCGGCGATTCATGTCCCAAGGCACAAACCTGAAGCCATCTCGTCGAAAGCGCTCCCGTGAGTCACGCAGCTTTCCGTCGCTTCCGATGATGCCTGTTAAAGCGGATAAAGATGATCAACTCGGAAGTTGCAACTGTTATCAGGCCTGGCCGGACTAGACATAGGCACAGGCCATAATAATGTCTTTAGTTAGTTCCATCGGGGCCCGGTCCAAGGAAGCATACGGGATTTCGTACTCCTCTCGTAGTACATGTATACTGGTGTTTGGGTTGGATTCTTTGGAGACGGCAATTCTTCCATCGTGGCCCAGAAAGCAGGCATGGCCCTAGGCTCAAACGAACTCAATCCTTCAATGTCTTCTCTCAAGACGCTGGTATTGGGTGCGGCTACGGACGGACTCGAGGCGGGTCAAAAGTAGTGGCTCAAGACAGAAGTAGAAACCACCCAGTTCTGATCCCTCAGACATGTCCGTCCCACGTTCCTAACAACTCCGATGGGTACAAGTAGACCGCGGCCGATATGAGACAAATTAAACACACTACCGGCCTGAATGTGGAACTTGAGCTTTCGCATATGTTCGCCTTTCCCGACATCTTGGGCAGAAGTAGCACTTGGCTAACTGCGCAAAAGCCGGCATATTCTGTGGATAGATAACAGGATGACGATTCGGAGCAGCGAAGCCCTCCACGTTTATGTGAAATGGGACGAAGTAGAGAGAACTGTGCATAGACGAGAAGATCGGCGGGTGTATTACGCTAGTGTATGGCTAACGCGGACGAAATGAGGGGGAAATTAGAGAAGACATCTAATGGCTCACGAAACGGGCTGGACGACGTACGATCCCGTACTTGGATCATATAGCGCCACGGGCGCGTTCGTACCACCATCCATGTACCACTCCTGGCTCCGCGGTCGACTGCAGTATGAGGGCAGGGTCGCTACCGTTGCTATCGTCCACATCCGTGACTCGGGCCTGAGGCTTGAGCGACCTAACGGGAACCGAAGGTGCGCGGGCCTCGGTATCTGTGTGGAATCATGCGTCTGCACTGAGGTGTTCGTGGAGTAGCTTGTTGAGAAGGGCGTGCACGGAGAAAATAAGCTGCTTGGTGTATCTGAACGCGGAAAATTTGTCGAGAGGGGACTGATCGGCGTTGTGGAGGGGCTGAACATCTCCATGACAGATTGTAGGGACTCAAAGCCTTCCCTGAATTGTAGAGACTCCGTCCCTACGGAAAGGCGTCGAGAAGACCTGATATCTGGAGCTGCGTGGCCATCTTGCGGCGAGGAGCAAACGGATGAATAGAGGGGTGAATGAAATAGTGACTGGTCGCGCGACGTGAGGTGGGAAGGCGAGGCATTTTCTGTGGCAGTAGCACGCTCCATGGCGGCGGCAACGGTGAAGGCATCAATCGAGACCACAGATGAGCGATCGCATGTCTGGCACCCGTATAATTTCTCGTGGTCTAACATAAATAAACCGGCGGAGTAAACCGGGAGAGACGGCCGCGTACCAAAATTCAATCGTCTAACACGTGGCCAGCGACGACGGCGAAGACGTAACATACCGAAGTAAATCATAATGGTGAGGGAAAAGGTGGAAAAGACGACCCCACAGGCGATAGCCGCCGCCTTCGACTTGTGGACCTGGCTTGTGGGCTGGGTGTCATCGGGAGAGTCGAGTCTCAGATCTTGCGTGTCTGCTATATCGATTCGTGAGCATGTTATCTCCCGGGATGAGACGGTCTCGCACCCAATGCATCAACGGCGAGTGTTAAGGAAGCGAGGGTGACTTTACGAGCTTGTTCTCGAAGCGACATAACCGATATGATCACCAGGACGGCCAGAAGAAGGCCCGTAGATGAGTTGTTGCGCTTTCACCTGAACAGATATGCGACTCGCATGAGCTACTCAGAGGGAAGATCGACCGAGGGGCTCCGGTAGCGATTGAGCACTTATAACGGCCTTACTAAACTCCGCACTCTACGATACAAGACCTCACAAGACCTCGGCTCTCCGTAGAGCTGAATTACGGTTTACTGGCAGTAGACGGTCCAAGGGAAACATCGCGGGGCATCATAACGTACTTTGTCAGAATAGCGCACTGTCTCCGGACGTGTTCGACACGTGCCATGTGAGTTCAGAGATTAAGCTGTCAGCGAACTACGCAGCGGGGAAGGCGGAAGATGGAAGATCTCCGAAGCTTTGAATGGGTTCATCGAGACTTTGACTCCACGCGATACTGTGGACCGTCGACGGGACGCAGCCGGCATGGTCGGACAGTGGAGAGCCCCAGTGTTTCAACGACTAACACTCTTCCGTTTGACAGGAGAATATTATTGTGCCGCACGCGGTTGCCCCACATGTGAACAGTTTGAGTGAGTAAAGTTGAGCAGTACCAACCCGAGCCAGGCTCGGAGGATAGCCGTTTCGGAAAGAGTCAAGCGGGCACGCCTAAAGAACGGCTACAATACAAGTCCGATAATTCAGCGGCGCAAAAGACGATTGGTTGAAGGAGCTGATAACGCACTAGTGATATGTTGTAAGGTGCAAGCTCCTGATTGCCCTGGCTTTTGCAAGCAGCGGTTTCCAACTGCCGTACGGGTACGTTGCCTGTGTGCAATCAGACGAGGACAGCCATGCTTGTCCCAAGCAATCCCGCCGATTGGTAAGCGATGCCTGTTCTTCTGATCATCCTCAGCTCTCTAGACCGTTGCGACGATGGCGATCCAAGCGAATACAATACCGTATCGCTGCCGCCGGGGATCATGTGGCAGGTGGCTGTGAACCATCACGTGAACGCCATACGCGATCACGTGAAGATACTTATGTAATTTGAGCTCATTGTCCGGATCCGGTTTGACTCGGGCGCGTCACTATATAAGCCCGTACGACGCGTCGTGCCGTCCCATCTTTTGCTTCCCGACGTCCATGTTGGCTCTTTCAATGGCATTCAAGTCGTATCCCCCCGCCGATATTATGCACCATCATCAAGGTCAACCACCCACACCAACCGTCACAACGCCCGGTGCGAGCAGCAACACCAGTACACCAATGATGCCTTTTGGAGGTTTCGATTTTGAAGTTCCTCAAGCTCAAACTCTGCAACCGTCCTTGCCTGATACGCAACATGTTCCAAGCACTGTACTTCATCCTGCAAGCTTTTCTCCTCACGGCGTATATGCGCCGGCGGAGTTTCCTCCGATAACGACAGCCGAGGCGGCTCTCGAACCGATGCGCGTCATCCATCTCGAGGAAAAGCAGCCTCTTCTACGTCGTAGCACGCGGCATCGGGGACAGGGTGCTGGCGAGAGTAGTACACCTCATTCACAGACGGACCCGAGGTCATCGTCTGGAGGCCGGCCGTCTAGTGCGGCTGGCTCGAGCACAGGGGTGAGCAGGGTGTCTCCGACGCATCTGCCCGATCGTCATCACCCCTATCGCCGCCCTCAGAGTCCTGAGGACTCTCGCCTTAGTGCAGGCGGCAGGCAGTCCGCTCCGCGGCGTGTTAGTGCTGATTCTCCGATGAGATTTTCCCCAGAGGAGATTGGCGAGACTGTTGGTGGTAGTTCGTACGGCGTCCATGCCGGGTCGAGTGGTACTGCTTCAATGAGTGCTGGTAGTGCTGGCGGCAGCGTTGTTAACGAGCTGTCGGGCGCTTTGCGGATGAGGTACGCCGTACCTCGTCTCGTCTATGTCGACAGCTTCATTACCCCCTTGCCTTGTGCTCAGCTTACTCGTTTGGTCTGACTGACGGTCATTCAGTGCTCCGCTCGTTGTTCCCACTCAAAGCCTTCCAACGAGTTCTCATCCAGCGCACACCCGTGCCGTCGGTTCGGATGATAGTACTTCGGTCAAGGTATACCGAATTCATGCCGACATCTGCTGCGATTCCACTTCTCGAACCATGACTATCATGTTCGAGGTGCCAGGCGTGAAACCCGCCGATGTCAATGTCGCTTTATCGACTGAACCCCACACGCGCATCAAGCAGCTTGTCGTCACCGGGAACATCTCGTCGCCGTGGCCGTTGACAGCGCCCGACGATATCGTTTTGTCGTGCGAGCGTAAATTTGGTTCGTTTCGTCGAGGGATCAGCATTCCTTCCGGCACTACGGTCGGTCACCCGGCTCTCGTCTCTTGTGTGTATCACTCTAACACGGCTGTCTTCGACGCCGTCAATCTTCAGCTTGCTGACATCAAGGCCCATCTTCAAGACGGCATTCTCACCGTCCGCCTCCCCCTTCCGCCGCCTGCTATACCTCAAGAGCCTGTGCAATATATCACTGTTACCCATGGCTATGTGTGAACGTTCGACTTAGACCCCCTCAATCTCAAGCTTCAAAATCAAATAGTATGCCTCAAGATGACCTATCAATTCCATGGACAACATATCTCCAAATCTTTACCAATAATATCTGTGCGACGTTCTCTAGGATACTTCGCATTTCGCTCTCATGTCTGCTCTACAATTGCTTTCTATCTTACGCTCGTGCTGTCGTGTAATAGCCGGACTCCATGTAGCATATCTTCTGTTTTGTGTCCTTGTCTGCGTATGCTCCGAGGGCATAACTCTAGTGAATCTCGTCTTGTGTTTATGCAGCACCGACTGGTTCGCGTATCATACTCGGCTTGCGAAACCTCCTTGTGGGACCGAAGGTTATCGCAGAAGGATAGTTGTTACCTCTCACTCTTGCTCGTACTGAAGTATCATTACATGCTGGTTTTCTCCTCTCTTTGGTTCGTCAGCCAGTGGAGATGTTCAAGGGGCACACGAAGACGAACACGTCTACAGTACTAGTTGCTCGTGCTTACAAGTGTGTAAGCAGACTAAGGTATACGTGGGATGCCCGGAGTTCGCCGATCTTGTTACTGAGCAAGCGGACCGAACCCGGCGTCAATATATCCTTATGAGAAGGGCTCCCACACGAGGGTACAGTGGACAGACAGTTCTCTAGTACCTACCGGAGTGTCTTTCGTGGAGTGGACTTAGTGTGCTGGAGTGTTAGGGACTGTCACAGGCCAGCCTTCCTACAACGCCGAGCCTTGACGCCAGCCCACGGTCAAACGCGTGCAAGTCACCTCTACCAGAGAAGGAAGCGTCTCATGTACGTGCCCATTCAATGTACACCCGGAAAACGATGCCCTGAGAAGGCACCTGAATTAGGCTGCTGCAGCAAGAAGGCGCGCTCAACTCTAGGAGAGAACTACTGGAAAGAAGCGAAATTCGGCTGGCCTACATCCGGTAGAAGGCGCAAGAGAGGCATAGAGTGACGGATAGATAGCGTCATGGGCAGGTCGTAACGGGTCGTAAGTAACGGCGAAGAAAAGCTTGTACAACAGGTGCGAGTGAGAGCGTGAAGGGAGATGAAGGTGAAACGAGCTCGGTGTTTGTGGAGGACACAGGAGTGTATCACAGGCGGAGAAGAGGGAGGAAATTATGTGGTGACAGGTGAGAGGGGAAAGGAGACGGACGTGTTGTGGGGTGCGGCACGGATGAGAATGAGAAGTGTTATGATTTGCCAACGATGCTCTCGCTCTGCCCGCGTGGCCGGCCAGCGGCAGCATCGACGGCGGGCGAGCGGCGTGGTATTGAAGAGTCGTCTTGCGAACGTGCGAAGAAATCGTCTTCACCTTCGTAAGGCGAGCACCCTGAGTTGATCTTTTCCGACCGGAAGTCAGGCTGACGTGGGCAGATGACAGCCGGAGCACGAGAACGCACCCATTGACCCAGGACCTCCTCTAACTTCGCCGCCTCCTCTGGCGTGAAGTTTACTGCTGTTCCCTTCTCCGCGTGTAACTTCAGGAGTTCACTAAGCGTACGCTTTCCAGAGCTACGACCACCTGTTCCTTCGGTAGGTGAATCGTCCACATCATGCGAAGGAAATGCGACCCGCGCGGAGCCTGCGACGCCGGGCTCAAGGTCTACTAGGGAGCGATCCCAATCTTCTGGGGGCTGGGACATGCGTGATACGTCGGCCATGGTAGGAGACGAATGCGATGTGACGCTCTATGCTGGAGGGGCTGCGTGCCTGAACTCAAGCCACGGGGTGTGAAGGTGTTGGGGGCGAGCTAATCCGGGTGGAGACGTCAAAGAAATAGGCGCGGGCAGAAATAGCGTTTCGGCGTCGCGCAGAGTGGTCGTAGACAGGAGAAATAGAGCAATCGATGCCGGCCGTGAGACTGCCTGAGGCCGTGGTGGTCAACAAGACGGAGCTATGACGAGTCACGACGCGTCACGATCACGTGCATCGCGACGCCGTCACGATGACTTGCCAAAACCCGATAAATTATGCGCAACTCCCGCCAAACCATGCGTCCAGGGCGGATCACGACGGTCCGGTCTCCGGCAACTGCGGACGTCCAGATAACCCTCCCCTCAACAGAAAGTTGTGGCAAATGACCCTTTCCGTCCCTCCAAAATTCACATAAAAATTAAGGGAGCCAGCCATGCACTATATACAATGTGCAGTAAGTATGAAGGACTTCTATGTACAGTATAATGTCCTAGTGTCTGCATCCTTGCTCAGAAGCTATGCATGTGAGTAGAGCTCTGCTTGGTCTAAGCTTTCCTCTTCGTCATTAAGGGAGATTCCTGCTGCTTGTGAGTTACTGGTCACTGGCACAATGTTCATTGGCACTATGGTACTCCCGCATGTGTGATAGGCTGTGATGGAAGCAATGAGACAATCAATCACGTTAGGCTAAGGCAGTGCAGCATTGCGGCA
>MU273860.1:0-22620 GCA_022160365.1 Vararia minispora EC-137
CTGCGACCTGACCAAAGCAACTCGTGACCTGACCAAAGCAACCCGTGACCTGACCAAAGCAGCCTGCAACCTGACGAAGTCACTCACAATTTATGGACCAAGTGCTCAGCACTCAGATACAGCTGTAGTATGTAGATATAAAAATAATTAGAACAGGTTGTAGATACTGCTTCTGTAAGCTAAGAAAATAAGGTGGAACACAGACAGAGAATATATTTTTTGGTATATCCTCGGAGGTAAAGTACACGCGCGTGATCGAACTACGGACCACGGACCACGGACGACGCGCGAGTTATTTTCAACGATAAATACCGTCATATCGGACCGTACTCGGTCTACAAATCTTTGAACCATGAGTCATCTGGCACCATCAGGCCGTCGTGGGAAGATATCCATGAGGCACAGGACCGTGACTTGACGCGTCTGCACGCGTGACCGTCAGTGCAGCGACGCGTCTGGAGTCTCCGTTCGGATTGTCTACAGCACTAGCCACATTCGCCCTTCTTTTCTGTTATACGTGCTCGAGCCTCTGTCCCTCGTCCAAAAAGCGGCCTATCCCTTCACCTTGTGTTCTCTGATGGCGCCTACGTCGAAACTTAAGGTCGAACGAAAGAGCACGCTAAGGCTGAACGAAGACCTCCCGCCTGCTAAGAAAGCCAGAGTCGGATCCGTAAGGTTTCTCAATCCGGAATATGACATGCTTAAGTCTGTTTATACCACTTAGTTTACCAATCCCCCCGCCTTCACGTTTGGCAACCTTCCGATCTCGAGATCTCAATCAGCAACAACGAATGGACCGCGGGCTTTACAGACGGCATCAAGCTCTCAAGTGTTGCGGCCAGTGTCTCAGGCGGACAATACGTCACAGTACGATAGGAAGGGGAAAGGTAAAGGCAAGATGATAGATGGTGTGTGATTGGGACCACCGTGTTTTTTGTCACTTGCTCATTGCATGGGCAGCTGCTCAGGAGAACCGGCTGTGGGTAGACAAATATGCGCCAGAAACAGAGGTACGCTCCCGCATATGCTCTTTGCACGTAGCCGACCAACGTATCGGAGACAGGTTGATCTGGCTGTTCACAAACAGAAGATTGAGGATGTGCGGCGATGGCTTAGGGAGGCATTCTCAACCCAACCTATCTCGAAATACCGAGTAAGTTAGATACTTCTATCCTCAAGCTGATGTTTCTATTACGTCCATTCCTCGTCTGCGTTATGCTCATTGTGTCATGCCATCTTTAGCGTCTCCTTGTTCTGACCGGTCCATCTGGCGCAGGGAAGACAGCCACGCTCCGTGTGCTGTCTGGCGAGATGGGCTTTTCCGTTATCGAATGGATTTCTGCGCAACAATCTCCACTAGACGCATATGGATATGCCGATGAAAGTGGCGTTGTCTCCGGTCAGTATCCTATCCAGTTGCTGCGATGTATCGTTCTACTCAACGAGATATATCAGGAGATGATTTGTATGAGAGCGCGATGGACAAATTTGAGACTTTTCTCGCTCGCGCAGGAAATTATCGTTCTGTCTTCAACAATAATCCCGCACAATCATCGTCCAGCGATTCGCCCACCCAGAATGCGGTCATCTTACTTGAAGATCTACCCAACATCCTACACGAGGGCATTCGACAGCGCTTCCATTCCGCCATTCATCGCCATGTGCAGCGCTCGACGATTCCTGTTATCATCGTGGTAAGCGATGCAGGTGTGAGGGGCGAGACTGAGGAGGTCGGCGCGGGCCCTTTACGCTGGTCGCGAAATAATGAAGTCGTGAGCAGTCGTACTGTCGTTCCTCCAGACCTTGGCGCAGCTCATATCTCTGAAATCGTGTGCGTGCCAATCTCTTGACAGATGGGCACGTCGATTGAAGTCTGCTAGGTTTAATCCTATCGCTGTGACGTTCCTGACCAGTGCGCTCAAGAGGGTCCGGATAAGAGCGGGCGCAGCGGTCGTAAGTGATAGCGTGTTGACGAACATTGTGGAGAGCGTTTCAGGCGATATCCGTGCCGCCATCATGGCTCTCGAGTTCACTGCTGTACGAGCTGGCGCTGCTGGCTCCCAGAAGCGTGGGCGCAACGGGTTGGTAGTCAAATTTTCGTGTATGTTTGTGCTCATCATGACGCAGCCCGGCGAATGCATCTCTGGAGTCACTTACCAGGAAGGAGAATGCGCTCGTGCTTTTCCACTTGCTGGGAAAAGTACTCTATAATAAGCGTGTGGCACATCTTGGTCTATCGTGAACTATCGCTGAGGTAACAAATTCGCTAGGCAAAGGAGATCCGCCTCCGAATCACGCGACAAAACGAGAGGCCACTAACCTCCGAAAGATTGATTCGAAGCTCAAGGATGAGCCTCCTCTACAAGCTTGGTTTAACCACGAAGCAAGAGCGACGAGCCGTGTCTCCGCTGACGTTCGTATAGTTCCCTATAAAATGCCCTTTTTTCTAAGGTTGGCTTTGCAGGAACTTTACTCGAGCACGCCAATCGACGCTTCCCTTTTCTCGCTGTATATCCATCAGAATTACACCCCATTCTGCGCCACGCTTGAGCACTCCGATGCTCTGATAGACAATCTGAGCTGGGTGGACGCAAATGGCGGAGACAATGTACATGTGACCCGCCTCTGGCATTAGGAAGGAGCGATGCTAACTTTAGGTCTTCTAGTGGTATGAGCAAAATCCATACGCTTTTCATCTTTATGCTCTTGGTACCCTTCACGCGTTGCCTACGCCTGTGCCTCATGTTGGCCAAAAGTTCTACAAGCCTGAACTTTTTGATGTCGGTAAGCGCGCGCACGAAGCATCTAACGCTATTGATCGCGTGCGTGGATGGCTCAGTGATGTGCGTCTTCTCGAATAACGCTCTCTGCGTTCCCCCAAGTCTCCGACACTCATTCTCGACAGCGATCTCCAGAAAACGCGAGTACGTGGACACGAACGGCTGTGGCGCTCGAACTCGGTGTGGTTCTCCGAGCGAAAGATATGGGCATGCAAAAGCCTCCTCACGGGCATGGCTTGTTTTCGGAGATGCGCTTCGTGCATGGCGCTGGGAATGCGGAGGTGGCTGGTGAACGCGAGACCGGCGGAGTCCCTGTGAGCGAGGAGGAGCCCAAGAGAAGGTTGGATGGTGATGACGCCCAAGGGACCTGGCTAGAAGACGACGACATAGAAGACTGGTAGGAGTTATCTGTGGTGTGCTAGAGCAACGTTTGTTCTCCGAGTGTCTAATCCGTTCTTCTCCGTCCGTCGAAGGCAGTGGGCGAAACCCGGTGATTCCATACGTTCCACTTTTAGGGCAAAACTTTCTCCGTCAGCTGAAAAACACAATTCAACTTTAACGGGATGTACTCTACTTACATAAGTATAAAGGCAGATAGGACGAACTGGTAAGATAAATGTATATGTGAAATGAAGCAGTGTCCGGAAATATCAACCCGAAGGATTAGCAGGACACCAAAAGGGAAGAGTATGTACGATCACATGATAGCAAAGCACGCTGTGTTCAGGACCTAAGACGTGGAGCTGCCGATGAACTGGTTGTATGCGGGGCACAGGTTGCCCCAAGCCTCTGTAAGGCGAATTCAGTAGTCGCTCTCCGCATACAAGATAAAATCCTTACGCGAGGGTGCCTCAACGGTATTGATATCGGCAATATCCTCGACGAAGACTATCGCGAATCCAACAGCAAGGTGCCAATCTATTATACGTCAGACTCCCATTCGGTGACGCAGACTCAGGATTCAATACTGACCGATGTGGCAATGGAAGAACCACGGGCCCGGGTTGTTTGTCTCGAAGCGAATGTGGACGGTCTCGCCGGGGTTGCCCATACTCACAGTGTCACGGATAACGGGATTGACTTCGTTCTCTGGCTGTCCTGCGCTTCCAATAACCCAGAACGAGTGCTGCCAAAAAAAAATTAGACTATACCGCATCCGGGTGAAAGTGGGAGAGGCGTACACCATGAAGATGGAGTGGGTGGGGTCCACCAGCAGCACCAGCGGGCACAACAATGTCGTAAGCCTTGTTACGCTGAACAGTGTAAACGGATCCTTGAGGAAGGAGATCCGAAGCATTCGCGCCGCTCATAATCTGCAGGAGCACCGGCACGGGGGGGGACTGGAAAGTTACACCGTTGACAAAATAAGTTCCGAGGTTATCAGGATTGTAGGTGACGTTGAGGTTGAAGACACCATCGGCTGCAGGCTAATCAAGAGATCAGAGTCACCGTTTCACACGGAATACGGGTGAACATACAGGGGGTGTCGATTCAAGAGGCTGACACTGTTTAGTCCGGATATGAAGAAGGCTTGGGGATTACGTACAGTTAAATCAGCCTCGTTGAGAAGGTTGTAGGTGAAGTCAGGGGCGGCAGTCGGCTCCGCATTCGGTGCTCCCGAGTAGCGAAAAATCGCAGCATTCATTCCACCGTTGATGGTCTGAACAATGGTCGCGTTATTTTCGCTCCGGATGGCACGGATCCCTGACATCGAAAGTCAGCGCGTGAGAGGGCTACAAGTTGGCAATCGCACAATAGTTAGCAACAGGTTGGTTCGCGTTCACTACGACCGAATAACGCTGTGCTGCGAGGATTTGAATCTGATTGACCGTATGGGGCTGCACGCTATTCCCGTCCACCTCGATGATGGTGAGATTGTGGCTATCGATGCTGAACATGAAGTTGGTGTCGCAAGAAGTGGCGACAACGCGGAAGCGGTAGCTAATGTAGCCCGCACATAAACTGACAGCTTGATACACAGCCAATAACCATGACATACCGAATTCCTTGTTGGACACCAACAACGGCGAGGGGCACGAGCGGTCCTTCGTTCAACCCGTTGTTATATCGGCCCACGCCATTGATAAGTGTGGAGTTGGGCTCTGGTATGCGTGGCGTATCCTAGGTGTATGGTGAGAAGACTAGAAACCTGACGTACTATACACACCTTCGCAAGGTAATGGTACCAATCCGACAGCGTGATGATCGTCGACTCGTCATCGACATCGTAAAGACTTTTCTGGGGATCATTGGGGTCGTAGATGATGAAGACACCTCGAAGGCCTGAGATGAATTGAGTCAGCTACCTCCACATCTAGGGATGCATCGCACGAACCGTCACAGTACTGGGTAGAGTAATGGCTATGGTACCAGAACGTGCCTGAACAAACATTGGTATTGACAAGACGGGTATAAAGGTTGAGCGAACCTACCAGCTTGATCAACTGATTCAAATGTATATAGAAATGAGTTTCCAGGGATGATAGGACACTACAACCAGTCGGAATTAACAGCCGCAAATTGCTAAGTGCACTCACTTGGGTCACGTCGGCGACACCGTCAGCCCAGTTGGCTGAGTGCGAATTCGAATCAGAGACCCTCCTTGGCTCTATGCCATGCCAATGTACTGCTGTCACCACAGCCATGTCGGCGTTGGACAACCCGTTCTGGACGGTAATTTGGAAGTTGTCGCTCTGCACAAGACCACGTCAACCGCTGTACCACACTATTGCGACCCATTCATGCAGACCTTGTTGCCAAATATGGTCGGGCCGGGGAAGACGCCGTTGACAAGGACGGCTCTGAACGGTGCCGGTCAGCGTGCTACCAAGTTCAGCATGCACCTTCCGGTACATACGGACGAGTGAACCCATCTGGCGTGATATCGGCGTTCGATATGGTCAAAGTTGTCGATACGGTTGCTGCGAGCGATGTATGTGCAGAGAGCACGAGGGAAAGCGCAAGAGCACTCCAGAAGGAGCGAACCATGACGTCTAGATAAACGAGGAAAGCGGAGTGTACAAGCACTCGAGGGGGCCGGGCGCTGAGAGCGATCTCGCGGTATGCTTGTCCTTCTTATACCGCTGACCGGCCGCCCAGATCTACCATAGCCACGAAAATACCTAAGGCGTTTACGGAAGAGAATGAGGGATACGGTAGGGAGAATACCGACGATTCAATGAGAACGATTACATTCTCCACTCGGGTCATGCAAAGGAGACGGCATCGTTGTAGACGCTGAGGCCAATGCGCCTCACCGCCACACAAGCCTGAGGATCATCGGTCCGCGTTCCAGCTGACAGGGAAGGCATCCACACCTGGTGCTGCGTAGAGAGTGCCGAGACGAGTATCGCCTCACTCAAGACAGTATATGTATATCGATTATCAGCCTTGCTGAGAAACTCTGAATATGTATCTGAAAGAGGACTATAGGAAGAAAAAGAGGTCGCAAAGTGAGGCTGATCAAGACGAACGGAACAGGACGAACCGCTAGGCCAGCTCTAGCCATTCCCCTTTTCGGCTAAGCAGGAAAATGCCTCACGGATTTCTAGGTTCATGTGCTCCGTCATGACGGCACTAGGTCGGCCTCCGAGCGCCGGTGGCGTTGCGTTTCGTGTGACCGGGACCGGGCGAAGTAAGAGGGTACTCGTACCAACGACGCCAGCACCAGCTCCTTGACTGGAGCTATGCATCGAATCTGGGTTCCTGTTACATTAAAGACGAAGATGCTCCTTATTCAAAAGGAGATCGGAGCTCTTGGGCTTCTACACCGTTCCGACCGAGATGAAGGGATTCTGGACGAGGAAGGAGACAGTGGACCGCTGACCACCCGGCCGTGGGTACCCGCGCGCAACTCCGGCGCGGCCGTGGAACGGTCCGTGTGGGCACAGCCTGAGCAGACGCCCGGTCCGCGCCTACTCGAAATTGTGGTCGCTCTCTACCCTATACTCCAGTGCGAGGTTCGTGGATGATATGCATGTAGGTGCAATTGAGTCTCGGAACTGCTCTGGGGCGGAGTGTCTCGACAACTGAATGATGGTCCGGACACAACGACAGGGAATATAGCAAGGAATATAGGGCCCTATTCTAGGCTCTACTCCTGGGCTACTTTTGCGATTTCTCGACGAGTGACCGACAGATTCGTCGGCCACGGAGTTCTCGACTTCATTCAGCGGTGCTTCCTGTTGCAGCAGTTACAGGAGAGCTTGAACAGCGCCGCATCGGAATGAAGTACTCGTGGTGAATCCGCGGGTGGGATCCTGTGGGCGGCCGAAGAACAGTTTTCATGGGGCCACGTGCTTGATTCGAAGACTTTGCCAGAGCCAGCACAGGCTTGCGGTGTATAAACAGAGAAATATTTATCAATCAGACACTCCAAGGAAAGATGATATTGTCATGACAAAACTCACGCAAGCAAGGTACCGGTGAGGCGCTACTTCCTTCTGCGCTCTCGTGCTCTCAGGTCGCCAGGGACACAGGCAGCGCTTGTATATATTAATATACTCAAAAGTATGTAGTGATGTTATCAGGGTAGTATAGAGCTAATGTATGCCGCGTGCATCGCAGAGACAATGTCATACTCAATAGATAAAAAGGTCCGGCAGAGTAGTTGTAAGCGCACAAAAGCCAGGCAATGAGCGATGTTAATTCAGGATATGACGGCAGCCATGTAACGAAAAGGAGGAACGGCGAAGTAAGCATAACGAGAAGGACTTGAAACGAGGATCGTGACCTGGCCTAGAAACTGAGGTGAAGCCTAGCGCTGAACTGCACAGGTCATGGGCACACTCTGTGTATCAGAGCTATTCAGTCCGCCGAGGTGGTGTTCGAGGTGATGTTGTGCGTGTTTTGCCACTGGTCGTAGCGAGGACATAACCCTTCCCAAGCCTCTGCAGGTAACGGTTAGGACGCTCAATACGCACACCCCCGTGTAACACGTACGGGGAGGGGCATCAACTTGAGGCACATCTGGTACATCCTCAGCGAATACGACCGCAAAGCCAGCGGTGAGGTGCCAGTCTGTACCACGTTTAAGCTTCAGGCGCAGGGACTGATACATCGAATTCCTTACCGACGTGGCAGTGGAAGAACCAAGGACCTGGATTATCAGTACGGAACCGAATTCGGACGTTGTCTCCAGGGTTCCCCATGCTAACCGTGTCACGGAGGACAGGGTTAACATCGTTCAGCGTTCCACCAGCGCTCTGAACAACCCAGAAATCGTGCTAAAATGGACGTTAGCGCCCATGACATCATCCAACAAATGGGCCCTCACGCCGTGAAGATGAAGCCTAGGAGTCGCAATATCCTCAAATTGGCGCTCAAGAGTGGGCAGGAAGAGACTCACGGATGGGGTCCACCAAGAGCACCGGCAGGTACAACGAGCTCGTATGTCTTGTTACGCTGAAGGCCATAGACAGCACCTTTTGGCAGAAGGTCCGATGCGTCCTTTGTGCCACTCAAAATTTGCAAGAGGACAGGTACAGACGGAGGCTGGAATGCAACCCCGTTGACCAGGAAAAGGCCAGCGTTGAGATCAACAGTGACGTTCAAAGGAATGACTGCGTCTGCTGGAGGCTTGCGCGAATGAATAGGTTGGTCAGAGCCTAAAGCAAATCAAAGCGCTACTTACCGGAGGTGACGCGGGCAGCGGCTTGATAGCAAGATCAGCCACGAACACCATTAGACTGAGGGGAATCTCGCGACGCACCCTCAAGTCGGCTTCGTTAAGCAAAATGAGGTTTGACACGTTCAAGGGCGCAGGTTCTTGGATTTTCGCTCCTGCGTAACGCAGGATCGCAGCATTTTGGCCACCAGCGATACTCTGGACAATAGTTGGATCGTTTTCGCTGCGAATAGCACGGATCCCTGAAACATGCAGGTCGGAACGAGAACTCGATGCAAATCCAGCGAGACGAACAGTAGTTGTTGATGGGCTGGTCGGCATTTAGAATGACGGAGTAGCGCTGACCGGCCAAGGGCTGTATCTGCGAGACTTGATGTGGTTGTGTCGGGCGGGAGTCGGCTTCGATAACAGTGAGGTTGTGCTGATCAATGGAGAACATGTAATTCGAGTCACAGGACATGGCGACGATGCGGAAGCGGTAGCTACAAACATGCATCAGTCAGGAAGCGGCGCGAAGGAAATTCTTACCGTAAATTGCGCTTAACGTTGATAACTGACAGAGGAACATTGGGACCTCCTGCATAGCGACCCTTCCCGTTAATGAGCGTCGCCGTGGCCTCGGGTATCGCAGGACGATTAACGGAGAGATAGTGGTACCAATCACCAAGCGTGATGATCGTAGACTCTGGGTAGAGGTGAATAGATAGAACAAAAAAATAGATGACATAGCCACCCACCATCATCTACGTCGTAGAGATGCTTGTTTGCGTCCTGAGGATCGTACACGACAAACACTCCACGTAGCCCATCGCAATACTGATTGCTAAGACGGGAGGAAGGAGTGAGAAGCGGGAAGCAGGAAATGTAAAGATTAAATGACGAACCTATAATGCCTATTTGGGTAATAAATCAGTCCAGCCTCTTCATCTGCCGCATGAGGCAGGTACTTACGAGTGATACCAGAATGTCCCTTATAATGCCCAAGAGAATAGACGTTCAATCTATAAGGAACATTGATAGCACAAGTCTGACACATACCGGCTTGATCCGGTACATTGAACTGATATTTAAAGGACTCGCCTACCGACATTTGAGCACACGCAGCTACAACAGCTGAGAGATCTACATGCCTGGGATGATGGGACACTGACCCGGGGGTTAGAGCATACACACAAACGAATTACTTTGAACACACCTGCGTTATGGAAGATACTCCGTCAGCCCAGTTCGTGCGGTGTTGGTCAATTCCATGCCAGTGCTAAAGGAAGCAGATAAGTCTGGGCACAACGCATCAAACTGTCCAGAAGCATACGACGGAAGTGACGAGATCCAACCGGTCGTCATGCAATAAATTATTCACGGTAATGTGGAAATTGTCGCCCTACAGGAAGTCCAGAGTACTATATGACAATGACTATCGCAAACTAATATGGCTGGCGCACCTTGTTCCCCTTGATCACTGGCCCGGGAAACTGTTCATTTACGAGCGTGGCCCTAAGCTGCATCAGCTCACCACGCGCTGGTAACAGGTTCGAACGACATACAGGCGGTTGTATCCATCCGGCGCAAACTCAGAGTTCGATACCACGAGATTTTGAACGACAGTGGCAGCGAGGGATCCGGAAGCACAAAGTAGCTGAAGGAATGGAACGACCGTCCGGAAGGGGGGAAACATAGTGCCCAGTGGGAAAACGGGCGGACAGAAAGTAAAGGTAGTGAAGGGCCACGCTAGGTGCTTGATGAGTGACAGGCCTTCTTATACTTGTACGTCTGAAGACCTGTTCATCAAAGTCTGCGAAACGCCCAGGTAATTGAAGCGGCGCACAAGAAGTTGATCCACTATGGAGCAGACATCTTGTTGACATGATCGCTGTTATCCTCCCATTCTGGCAGTCGGCCTACTCGATCCTCCCCGGGCAATCAGGGGAAACAAAATGAGTGTCAGAACGGCGCGAACATCCTGAAGCAGCAAGAAGAATGGAGGCATCACAGAAAGGAAAGCCATCACGATGCATCACTGGGCCAGAGTTGAGAAACAGGAGCGTAATTCACCCTTGATGGGGCCGGCAACATTACGTTGCCGAAGGGCCTGGGCGCTGTTCATCGACAAGGGTCCGGCGGATTGCTGCACAATCCAGCGTCCCGCTATACCCGATTCCTGTCCTTTGGGTGCGACGAGTAGTTGCCTCAATGAAGCAAGGTCTCTCGAATGCGGCCACAGACGGCCGTTAAAGGCGGTCTTTGAGGGTATTTCTGTGAGATTCCATATCACTGTCAAGCGAATCCCGGTTACCGTGTCGGAAAGTCAAGAGTATAGAACGCCTATAGAAAAGGATCGCAGCTCCAACTGATCACCTGGGGGCGCCAATGGCCTGTCCGACAAAGACGGCGTTGAAAGTCTGCGCCAAGGGGTCATTTACGCCCTCCGAGCCCCTTATTAGGAGCATCCACATTCACTGACGGGATAACCCTGAATGTCGGAAGAAGGGTGTGCACGGCGACGAAGCGAGGGGACTTACGCGCTCGCACAATTGCCGCATTGACAGGCTAGCGGGGAATTGGGAACCAGGAACAAATACCGTAGTCGAGCTTTGAATTCAGATAGATGGGCCAGTCCGCCATCCGGTCCACTATTTGCCCTAATACATCGGCTAACAACGATAGGGGAGGGTGTAGGGGAAACGCGTTGTAAACTACAAGCCAGAGGCTGTTATCTCCGAGTTCGCCTTTCCACTTGTGACTGGTTGTCTGACGGTACCGGGCCGAGTCACGTGCTTATATATTCCGCGTCTCTGCCGAAAGTATAATACTGTCACGGTACGTATAATCATCGATACTGTATAGTGCGTTATTTAAATCATCTTCTAGAACGCTGCTATAGGCATGGTCTCGGCTGGAGCCCCTGGTAGGCGCGACCGGGACCATAGCCGCCCGCTATTATGAGGTTAGGTACAGTGCGGCGTAATGAAAGAGAAGAATCCTCAGCTACTGGCGTCCTTCGCCTAATTCGACGCAGATGCCAAGTGGGAGCAGGAAATTCGGTGAAATCCGTGCTATCCTCATGATACTGTACTCCCGATACCGTGACCGTACAATGTACTACTGATATACTCATCCAGCAGAAGCGGGTTGCAAGCGACTCGGGAGTCGTTCATATGCGGCCATGCCTAAAAATAGTCTGCGCTCCCTTGGAGCTGTGAAGGGTCTAATTCGGAGCTGTACAGACTCAAACCGTGTTATGATCATGAGGAACATCGTGCGACACCGGTCGGCTTGTTTCATGTATGACAAGATGATAAAGCGACTGGCCATGTTCTTAAGTTAGAAAAGTTAGAAGATCATGAAAAGGCTTTTGTTACTAGATAATAGCTAGCAGTCGACTCTTTTAGCTGAGAATTTAAGCTCAAGCACCAGATCACAATCAGCGACGAGGTTAAATTCCTCAACATCCGACATAATCTGTGCAGGACAGTGTACAAATGCGGATACACCACAGATGTTGCTCGAAGATAAGGCTACTACACCATCATGAGCGCTAATCGCGCAGGACACTATGCGCCCAAGAGTAGCGCACTGACCCAGCAGTGTGCCACAAAGCGTACGTTGATGATAGCTCGATGATAGCATAGCGACCGTCGTGGATGGCGGCCAACTGGTCATCGCCATAGTCACTTATAACACGACAAGTTTGCTCCTAAGAAAAGTGGACTCCGAAGTCAGTCTACGCCTGTCTACTCCGTGGCCTACGCACCGAGTTGAGCGAAGGCTCCTCAGAGCTGTGTTTACACCGTGATGAGGTCGGCGCAACCGAGTAGCCCGCCGCGCAAACCTTCGCCAGCGCGTGAAGTGCCGAGAAGCGCGTCTAGGCGACCAACGACACATGCAACCGCAGCGCATGTCCCGGCTGCGCCTTCGAAGAGGCTCCACGGCCTATCCGCCGTCATGAACGCCCGGCGTGGTGCAAGTTCCGCCATGCAAATCGCCAGGTGTAGCCCGTGCCAGAGGTACCGCTGACGTGCTTCTTGCGGGAGCGCCTTGCAATCCGCAAGCAGGAAGAGCGCAGCGGCAGACCCAGCGGCCCCATGACAAAGCCCAGGGCCCTTGCGAAGGAGGCCGTGGCCATGCACGAGCGCGGCTGCACGTTCGAGTGATGAGGAGATTGCGGAACGCATGTCTGGAGTGAGTTTGAGGATCTGGGAACGCGACAGCGCGGCAGCGAGCAGAGGGATCATGCCCGTCGCGCCGTGACACCATCTACGGCCGCGTGTTCTTTTCATGAGCAACGACGGATTGCTGGTGTGGACGCGTACTGGACGAGGTCGTTGGACTTAGGGCCACCTAGGTGCACGCTTGCCGCAGACGGCCAGTTGCCCGCCGGGTCTTGAAGGAACAAGATATGCGTGATTGTTTGAGCGATGACGTCAGCATGCTGGATGACGAGCGATTCCGGGGCGTGAAGGATGACGTAGAGGATACCTGCTAGTCGATACGCGATTCTCGTCAGCCACGTGGATCTCGCATCGCTAGGATATGGTGAAATAAAACTTACCGACGCCATGTGCGGCGCCTAGGTATCGCTTGCTGTGCCACGTCCACATCAGACTTGGGCCATCGGTAAGCCTTGATTCCGTGTTGAAGCGAACGGCACCGATACGTCCGCGACGGACAATGTCATCGACGAGGACTTTGAGCGTTGCAGTGCGCGTCAACGGTCGCACGAGATCAAGCAGGGCCTCAATTCCGTCGACATTGTTAGGCGATGACAACGCGGCTGTTGGCATGGCCTGCCTCAGGAGGAGCAGTGCGTACAGAAGCCCTGCACGCCCATAGAGGAGCTCGCATCCGTACTCGGGAGGCTCGCCATCCTCGTCTCGTGTGGCACAAGAGATGGCGTCATGAAGCAGTCGCGCGCACCAGTGACACTCCTTTTGCGAGAAGGGTGGAGGCACGGACGCGGAAGCGGGGACATAATGCATCAGCTGGTAATAAAGGACGAGAGTTGCAGGCCCGACGCTAGTATCGAGAAACCCGGCCTTGCTGCCGCGTGATGGAGTGCGCAATTGGTCCGACTTGAGTGCAAGCACGAGCTGAGTATATGCCGTTTGTCGACTCGTGAGATGTGGGAAGAACGGAGCAAGACTGTGATTGAGAAGCGATATTCCTGTCCATACATCGGGAGATCGGTCAGCTAAGCATGGATACGAGCACTATGACAGGACGGCAGACTCGGACCTGCGAGACCGGTGTACACGGTGGCGCGTGGATACTCGGATGCATGTTGGTTCACGTCGGAGAGTGTCTGGTCCAGGAAGCTGGACAACTGATGATGCAAGGACCTGAGGCTGTCGGCAGACAAGGACGGCGGGCGGGAGGGCAAGGGGATGAATCTTCGTCGTGATGGGGAGGACATGGCGGCAGACGAGGAACGCAGAAAGAAACTGTTAGGCGCGGCCGTGCAGAGGTATATCATGATCGTCCGTAGCGGAGTGACGTCAACGCGTCAACAGCCGCGCGGCGAGAAAGTTCGGCTTCTGTGCTGAGTCGGTCCAAAATATGACGTCTTCGGGCTTGTTACGCATCCGTTATCCCCGTTCAACGTCCAATTCCTGCCGGAATGCTGCTGCCGCGCGGTTAGCACAACCCTTCGTCTAGCACCTTCCTCACCAGGACGATCATTGAAGCAAAGTGTTTCCAGATGCTTACCAGCCCTTTTAGCAGTGCCTCCATGTCGTCGCTCCCTTGTTGCCTCATAGCCACGTCAGAGAACAACACCCGCTAATGCACCATCACTACCACTTCGTGATTACACTTCCTTGACGTAACTCTGGCCTCCGTCAGCCATAATGCGAACACGCTGCTATGCACAAGTAGTGTTTACCCTGCGCACGGAAGGGATCCGATCAAAGGACGTCATACGTATTTTCTGCTGCCATCAACACCCACAAAGCGACTTGCATCACCTTCGGCGCCGCGGCCTGCTCGCGTATCACGCAGAATGAGGTGATGCCATTGCGTGTGAGCAAGGCAAGCTTGAGAGTCCGTAGGGCTCACGTTGGTCAGACGCGCTCGTTGTGCGGCTGATACGCAGAGGCGGCCGTACGGCACGGCGCAAGGTTAGGCTGGAAGCTGCGTTCGCATCACGAAGGAACTGAGACCTCGTGGGCTGGAAAGAGCCTCGCCCAGTCCACGCCGACCGACACGTCCGCGCCTAACCTACATCGAAGCATAGCTTGGGAGGATCCACGAGGTCGGTGTCAGTCACGCCCCCCGACAGCGACGTGCCAGGCACCCAACACACGAACCTTGGCGCAGCCTGGTGCCTCCAAACAGCATATCCCGCCTTTCATTTCGCACCCTTCATCTTCTCACGGACCGTCTCTGCAGCGCGCTCAAATGCGCGGAGGACCGCGTCGATATGCGTATCGTCGTTCTCGTCCCGTGCAGCACCAGGAGGCACATCAAGCGTGAAGCTTGGTGCATACGCGGGAAACGCAGCGTGATCGGGTATCGGCGTGTCAAGAGATAGTGCATCGCCTTTCTGCCGACGCATGTCCGTGAGTGTCGAAGGCAATATGACAGAGAGGGACGCACGACAACAGACGTCAAATATGCCCAAGCGCGCGCAGTATTGGCGGAGTGATATCCTCCCCCGCCAAGCAACAATAGCCGTGGTGCAAGTGCGGTTGCCCGCGCGACGCACCAGCCCATGCCGCCCACACCGCCTAGGCACCAATTGCCGACGCGGCAGGGGTCACCTGCGAGTGCGTCTGCGCCGCACTGCAGCACGAGCACGTCTGGAACGAAGGCGCGCGCGACCGTCTCGACGCCTGCCCATACACGCGCATAAGTATGCGCGGACGCGCCGGCGCGTATCGACGCGCCGAGTGTGAACGGGTCGCCGGCCGTCTCGATTTCTAAGCCGTCGGCACCAGGTGAAGATGGCGCGAGGGGCACGGGAAAGAAGCCAGGTGCAGTGTGGTGCAGGGAGAGCGTGAGGATGTTTGAGGGTCCCGAACGTTGCGGGACATGAAAGGCGGCCGCGACACCGTCGGCAAGGTGTAGGTCCACATCGACGTACATTACACGTGCTTTACGCCTGGAGACGGAGGAGGGTACAAGCATGCGACGAAGGGCGAGGAGCGCGAGCACGCAGTCATTTACGTAGCAGAAGCCGGACGCGCGCGACTTGTGTGCGTGGTGGCTACGCCCGTTCTGAGCTTGGCGGCGAGTAAATCAGACAGGACACGTACCGGCCGCCGTCCCAACATATGGCTACGTCCGCCTCATCGTTCATGAGCACTTTGACCGCATCCAGAGTTGCCCCTGCTACGCCGAGCACGTATTCAGGCATGCCGTCGAACGGGGCACAGTCCTGCACTCCCCCTCAGCGAAAGTTTGCAGGTATATATCAAACTCCACGGACGTCCTCCAGCCCGAATTCGTCGTCGCCTTCTCTTTGTCTCCCCGCGTCTATGTCGAGCAGCCGGTCGACGAACGCGCTGTTATGAAACGTGCAAAGATCCCGTGCCGACGCACGGGAGGGCCGGACAACGCGGATCGTTGCCCGCGGCACGATCGCGGTCGGATCCGGGTCTTGCAAGGGTCGCGTCCCATCCTCCTCGTCGTCCATCGCATCCGCGCTGGCGACCTTAGCAGATGCGTTCTTGACTATGTCGCGGTCGGCGGGCTTGTCCCGGAGAATCCCTAGCGCAGAAGTGAGCGCGTGCACGAGCAGCGCGCGGCCGCGGTTGGCCGGGAGCTTCGCAGAGATCTGGGGTCGAGAGCGCGTCAGGCAGTTTTCGTCTTGTGCGAGACTGGTCGTGTACGGATACGTGCACGGCACAGGAGATTAAGAAAGGCGCTGCAGACCTTTGCTAGCTCCTCTGACGCGACATATGCCACACGCCGTGGTCTGGAGTGCCGTCATCAACGCACGCGTATGAGTTGAGGCAAGTGGCATACCGTAGCGAATTCGTTTTCATCGCGTTCTGCATATATGCGCGTCTCAGGCCAACCGTCGCCGGCGCACGACTTATACGCGCTCGTGACGGACTTAGATCAAACGTGCTCAATAAGCTTAAGGTTGAGCGTGCGACTTCACGCGCCACCAGGCGGACACCGGGCGGACAACACACGGCCTCCCCAGCAGAACGGCGATCATCGACTTCCAGAACACTCATCTCCGACATCGCCTTTAATTCGCCGCAATGAACGACGGGGGAAACTGTGGCTTTCCAGCGCTGAAGTCTCCACTTTGTTCTGCAGGACTAAGAAGCATATATCCACTTCCAGTTCTCGTCAATCAATCGTCTGGAGAGTCCTTCCAACAAGCGTAGTTGATTGATTGAGCCTATGATAAGCCAAAGCTAGCCGATACCCTGTCACATCAATAACGCAAAGAATCGAAGGGAAGAGAGAACTCGGGTAAAAGCCGCTATGCAACACGGCGCGCGCGGCTTCACAGAAGTCTGCGGCGATTAAGCCCACGAAGCCGACACATAAGCGTCCGCAACAAAAGGGTCTCGTAGGATGACAGATAGTCTCGTAAGACAGAAGATGGGAGGCAGGCGCTGTCCGTTCTTTTCGCCCTGGCGCGGAAAGAGTGCAGGTGAAGGAAAAGGTGAGGGGGTGGGGGGCACGGTGAATAAGGTGTGAGGCAGGTAGTAGCGAGGAAGGTATACATGACAAAACGATTACCGTCAGATCGATCGAGCAGTCCACAGTCCGTCCAACACGTCCGTATCCCATCAATTGTGGTACCGCGCGGGGCCCAGATTCGAGCTCGTGCTCGGCCGGCCCTCGTACGGGTCAAAAGCGCCCTGCGCAGGGCGCATCATCGGGCTACCGGGTGCGCTGCCTGCATAGTAGGGGTTCCCCGGCACACCAGGGTGGCTCTGCGCATAGTACTCGTCTTGATACGGCGAGAGTGGTCGCCCGGGTGCCATGAGTGACGCACTGCTCGCGTTGTGTTGCTGCAGAGGTACGAACGCGGACGAATCACTCGTGCGCAGTCCTCGCGGGCCGCCGATCTTATCCGCCATGCCGTACGGCGCGCTGCTTTGCGACACGGATGCTGCTGCACGCCGGCGCCGTGAGATACAGATACCAAACACTGCACCGAGTACACCAACGGCGGCGATTGCAGCGACGACGCCGCCGACGATCGCACCGGTATGCGAGGACGAGGACGATGAGGACGTCGCAGAGCTACCGGACGAGGAACCAGTCGACGTCGAACCACCAGACGCGGTGCCAGATGCGGAATCGACGCGCACGGAGGCGGGCAGCTGGGCGGCGTTGGACACGGGCTGCGTGCCCATCTGGCCGTTGCCGACGACGACGTACGTGCCATTGGACGGGATGCCGTTGATCGTCACCCAGATGTACGCGGGCCCTGGCTGGAAGAGGTTCGCGTTGGGTGGCGCCTGAGAGGTGTGGAAGACAATGGTGCCGTTGGACTGGACACTGTACGTGCTGTTCAGCTGCAGCATGCGTTGGCCCATGTTCATGGCGTGCGTCGTCCAGCCGGGGCGGCTGAGCCAAATCTTGGTATTGTCCGCCGCGTCGTTCGCCGAACCAGAGTAAGATGACGCCGGGACGGTGATATCGAAGTACGATCCGCCGTATGAGATCGTCGAAGGGATGCCAGATGGCACCGGGCGCGTCGTCGCGTTGAAGTAGGGCGGGTAGAAATACTCGGCTTTGTACGTCGTCGGATAGATCGTGGTCAAGTTCACGTCGATGTTCGGGTTTGAGCCGGCAATCATGACGGAACCATCAGGCAGCAAGATGGCGGACGAGTGGTAAAGACGGGGGAAGGTGGACGTGCCGAGACCGGCCTGAGACCAGCGCGAGCCCGCGGTGGCACTGGGATCGTAGATTGCAGGCTGAAGCTGGGGCTCGGTGGCATACGACTCGCCGTATGGCATCTGACCCACAGCTGTGATGTTCGTGTGCGTTCCATACCCAGCCGTGCCATTACGGCCGCCGTTGACAACAAGCATTTTTCCGTCGGGGAGGAGGATAAACTGACCCATGGTGCGCGGGTTGGGCATGTCGTCGTCCTGGACGTACGTAGGTGTCGATCCGTCGGAGGGCTCAGGCGTCATGCGCTGGCAGTCGGCCGACGCGCGCTGTTCCCAAGGGTTGATCCTCGGCGAGTCAAAGTTGCCCCAGTCGCCGTCCTGCATGTAGAAGCCACCGCAGAAAAGAATGGTCTGTTGGTAATTCTTGTCGACGGTGAGGGGAAGCATGGCGTTGGCACCGGACGCAGGATAGACGCGGATGATCTGGTTGGGCATGTCGGGGAGGTTGGTCTCGATGTTGTTGTCGGCATCGAATAGGACTGCGGAGGGAGTAAGGCGGACAAAAAAGGAAAGTGACGCAAGGGACGCACTGGTGGAGTAGTTTGCTTGGATGAAAAACTTGCCAGACGACATGAGATAGGTGAGCGCGTATGAGTTAAGACCGGACGTCTTGCCCATGAAGTTCATTACGCGCTGAGCGACACCGTTGTTGGGGTAGACCTCGTAAGTCGGGTTGGAGCCGCCACCAGAATAGAAAGGGTCGCCGTTCGGATAGTTACGGTTGATGTAACCGCCAGAGGAGAAGCCACCGATAATGAGGACAGAACCATTGCCAAAGGGCTCCGCGGCGGGATACCAACGACTTGATTGCATCTGGAGACCGTTGGGGGAGTCGTACCATGCGCAAGCAGAGTTGGAGTTGATGTCTCCATCACAGGTGTCAATGACACGGATGGCTTTCGTGCCACCGTAGTCTTGGTAGGTGGGATCATATGTGGTATTTGAACCGGGCGAGCTGTTGTCACCGCCAGGGCCGACAGCGTTGTTACCGCCGAAGACAGCGAAGGAACCGTTAGGAAGATGCATGCCTGCAGCGCAGAAGGGATTCGTTTGAACGTCCATGGGCTCAGCGGTCCGACTCGCAATGTCCCTGGGCCGCACAGTCAAGAGAAGGGAAGAATGGGGAAACGGGCAGCGGGCGCACCATACGGAGGCATAAAGAGAGTGACCGTTGATCTGGTTTGCGTTCCCCTCAACTTTGTCGAGAATATACACCTTGCTTGACCTGCCAACGAACATCTAGAAAGAGAGGTAAGAAGGGAGGTTCGGTCGGGAAAAATAGGACGCACCATCATCGCGGAGACAAGGGTGTCACCGGCAACGACGATCTGGCCGCCGAGGGCATCGGCGCGGGCCAAGGGAGCGGCGGCAAGCCCTAGAGCTACTAAGGGCTGCAGAAACATAATGAAGGAACGACGTGAGAACCCAGGCGGGTGATGGAGAGCAGAAGAGGAGGAAGGGGAGGAGAGTCGGGTGATGGAGAAGGAGGGCCCGAACGTCGTGAGGCAGCACCAATTAAGGCAGTTGAGCGAGTAAATCCAGCGCGTACCGACGCCTCCGCGGACACGTGCCTCGCTTCCCACACCCGACCCGTCGTGGTCGGCAAGCGGGCGAGGCGCGGCCAGACGCTTCCTGGCCTGCCGCGAGCAGGTCGACCGTCGCTGCCGCTCGACAGATTTCCGCCCGTCCTCGTACCACGTCGATGCGCGGTATGCTCTGGCAAGTAGGTACCAGCAGGAGCGCGTCTGAATATAGATCGTCCCTTTCCAAAAATAAACAGCCGAAAATACACTCTGCGCTCCGTCTCTCAGCCGTCGCTTCCAACGGGCGGGCACGGCCTCTTGTTCGTCTCGGTCGGTCTCACTCTCCTCCGAGTCCACCCGCCCACCCGTCCCGTCAATATCCTTGCGCAGAATTTCTGCAGTCATGGCTATATTTCCTCGTCGACACGTATATCACGCAGCCGTCCATCACCCGCTCGCTTCGCCCGTGCTTGTCCGATGTCCGGCCCCCGCCTGTTGCCCCGCTTCCATCGGTTGGTCCGTCCATCCACGGCGGTCGCTGGCCGCCGTGCGTGGCGGTGGCTCATATTTGGCCGAGTGTGCCTCACTTGCGTAAGTAACGCTCTCGTCCCCCGCTCCGCATTGGGGTCCCGCAAGTGTACAGTAGTCTCTCCACTACCGCGCCCTGCTCCCTTCGGCGCCATCGATCATCTCGCTTCTTACAGCTGACGTCGGCCTTACGGTGGCCACTAGGAAAATCTGTATTTCGCGACAGCCTTCAGACATTATGACGGATGATGCGCCGGGCGTCTATGTTGTTCCATCAGTCCTGCACGGCGCCGTTGCAGAGCGTCTGATACTTTGCGCCAAGTACTGCAAGACTGGACACGGCGTTGACTTGCCCGATGATCCCAGCCGGACGTCGAAGGCACGCTGGCCGGCCCCGGCTCGCCGCCGCCCGCGACACGCGCGTACACCATATGCCCACACTAGTATTGCCAAAGTCAAGCGCTGGATCGGTGCGTATGTACACCGAAATGAAGACACATACCGCATAGTCTTCAGTACCGTGGGCTACTAGCTAGACATCGTCAGCATATCACTATCAGACATCAACATCGGTTCTGCACAGCTTTTTGCTGCGAGCCATACAGGTCGTGGGAGAACGACGGCGCGCCGTGCGGTTGCGATGGTAAAATGACAGGCCATCTAGGACGGATATGCGCGGAAGGAGACGTCCAGCGTAACGTCAATGCCACTGTAAGACCTTTTCCCAGCTCTGTGATCCCTGCGGTTCACATAGAATTTGATCGGAAGAAACTCCTGCACCTCTCGCACGCTAAACCCTTGGTGAAGACACGGTATATTCGGTGGAGTGTACCCTAAGCTTGTGCCTCGCTGAGCCTGGTCTCAGCAAGATCTCAGCCCCGCTTGCGCGTCCGATGACATAGGAACTGAAGGTGTGTGTTCCCCCACGAGATAAAAGATGTATACCAGATGCCAGCGAATATAATGACCTTGGTCGTGAATGTACCTAGGTGCAAGTCGCCATGTTCTTCTCACAGCTCCTCAAGGCGCAAGCATATCAGAGGTCTCTGCGGGCGCACCGGCGACCCTCGTGCCGTAGTCTTCAGACCCGACGCACACCGCCTCAAGTTCACACGTGTAGGGAAACCCCCGATGCACGGCCATCGATGCACTCCAGTGTCAAGCAACCTTCCTTGCCGTCGGTGGGGCGACGGTACTCTTACCTCTGTTGATGGGGACAGCGCCTGGTTAATGTCCTTTTGGGAAATCAAACGTTGGCGGTTCCATGCTTCCCTTGAGAGATTGCCAGCTACTGCAAGGTGAGAAGCAGCGTGCATCATCTTTCGAGCCGGCCGAGCACAGTCGGTTCTCGATCTGAGCTGTTCATCGAACGTAGTGCGGACTGTTTGACACGGCTCAACAGGGCGCCCGTCGGTACTGTCATCGGTGCCATTTCTAACGGTCCGTCTATCTTAACTCTTAAGGTCCAAGGGCCATTGAGCCGCTGGAAGGCTCCAAGACCAGGGGCAGGCTTAGTTCCTATATCTGGCCTCAGTTGGAGCACCAACGTTCCTCACCCTGGAAGTGAACAGCCAGCCGTGTCCCTGCCGTCCCACCCCACAGCACCACTCGCTTTCAAGTTCCCCAGTCTTGCGCGCACAGACAAAGTGGGTGGAGATGTCTCACTCGTACCATCCTGATCACTGAGTTTTAATTCTATTTGCTTGGCTGTGTGCTAACGTCCCGGCGCCGCCGCTTCATTGATTTTCATCGCCCGCCGCGTTCGTTCAATGCAAGCATACCTGACATTTTACCCCTAGAGACGTCATAAGGGGTCGAGGAGGGTATATCAGCCGTCGATGGAAGGACAGGGCAGGCAACGATATTCGTTCCCCCGTGTCTCAGCTAGGCCCTCACTCAGAATCCCCCATCCCTCTCCGCGATCACCGTAAGTAGTTTATCCCCTCTAGCGACAAGGCTCTTCTCTACTTGTTCTCCGGGCTGCCGAGAGCACGCATCGCATCTCGAGTCCCTACGCATCCCCAAACTCTGCTAATCCAGAGTTTCAGATGTCGTATAACAACAGCAACGACGACTCATACGGTAACCGTGACGGGGGCTACGGCTCGTCGGGCAATCGCGATAACTCATTCAACGACGGCTCGTATGGTTCGCGCGGCGATAATACATACGGCAATACCGGCGGGTTCGGTTCGGACGGCAACCGAGGCGGTGGCGACAACTACAATTCGTCCAGCAACGATTTCGGCTCGGGCAGGAACACGGGCCGTAGTGGCGGCGGGTACAACTCCTCAGAC
>MU273861.1:0-22541 GCA_022160365.1 Vararia minispora EC-137
TATTACTAACGAGCTGAGCAAGCGAGTAAGTAAGTACAGTAAGCGGAGGCCGATGGAGGCCAGAGCATAAGCGCATAAGAGTAAGCGGAAGGCCGATGACGCAAGAGGTGGCAGAGCTATAGGTCGTAATGGCCAAAGGCGGATCAGGCCGGCATGATGGCGGATCAGGCCGGCATGATCACCGAGGCGGAAATAGCCGATCGTATAAGCGTGAACGAGGAAAATAAATAGGCGTAAAGGGGATGTAAGACTAGAGTCGTAACAATTTCGTCGAACGTTTTAATCTTCTGTTTGGCCAGGGCCGCCTCTGCCAGTTGTTGTGACTTGGTAGAGCCGGCATGTATGGGAATGAACAACTCATCTGGGTCTTCTGTGTAGTCTTCCGTGTACAGGATCACATCGCTATCCTCCATGGTGCAGGTGGCGATGTCCGGGACAATCCTGGCGAGTCGTAAGCCCTCTAGCACCCAGGGGACTGAGATCGGGGGGTCCTCCGGGGGCGTTGGGTCGTTGTCGGAGGTCGCTTGTGCCGGAGGTGTGGTGTCCCTCCCTACTGAAGTGGGGATGTTGTCATTGACAGCCGTGTGACGAATGGGTGCAGCGTCATCCTTGTCCTCAATTTCTTCACACGTGACTGGTGGCGGCTTCCAAAGGGTTGAGTGCTCCGTTTGTAGCTGCACAACCAGTGGGTTGGCTAGAAGGCAATCAGGTGGGCATCGTGTCATGTCCACGCGATCTTGTTGCCAATTGATCTCCGGGTTGTGCTTCTGTAGCCAGTCTGTTCCGAGGATAAGATCTTGGTCGCCTAGATCGGCGATGTATAGTTCGACGTCTTCCTCGTGGTAGGAGCTGCCATTGTCTGAGTATATGCGTAGCCGTTAGATGGTCGATTCACGCACCGATCCCATTCCGTTATCTGTCCCATCTATGTTTTTGATGGGAATGGGTCTTACCAGTGGTTTCGTCGTTAGCCGATGGGTTTTGACGAATTTGCTGTCAACCAGAATTCCTTCTGCCCCGCTGTCTTGCAGGGCGGAGATGTTGATTTGTCGACCGGTGATTTTCCCAATGAACTTTCCTCAAAGCTTGATGGAAGGGGTCTGCGTGTTGCAAGTAGCAGAGACGTTTATTGATATAAGCGGCTGCTCATGAGATAGTACACCAAAGGAGTCCTTATTCCGAGTCAAAAGCGGGGTCCTACACGACGATGTTGCGTGAGGACCATCTAAAAATCTGCCGAGCCTAGCACTTTGCTAGCCCGGTCCATCGCCCCTCCTCCAAGCGCCTTGATGCACGCTACCAGGGCCTCTACATCGTCAACGGCGTCTTTTTTGACCTTGGCCGCCCGCACCGTCAGCGAGGGGCCTGGTTCATGCACTAGGATTCCTGCCGCGGCACGCTCGGGGCAGTCGCGTATGATGTGCCCGATCTTCTGGCAGAAGAAGCAGCCGCCGTTGTTGCGCAGGTATTCTTGCTCCGGGTCGGTGAGCTTCCCCAGGCGCCTGCTCCTTCTGCTCGTGGTCGCCACATTGATCTTGACTGGTGGCTTATCCTGCGAGACGGTGCCAGTGCCGTCGTTCAATTGTTTGGTGGAGGGCGTACCTTTGCCCCACACCTGGTGCTCGACGTGTTCACATCGCCACATCTCGTCTTTCTGTTTCGCCACCTCCTGGTACTCTCCCAGGGTGGTGATGCACGAGGGCTCGCTCGCATCGACCTTGCTACGCAAGTTGGCGTTTAGCCCCTTGCGGTAGAACCTGAGCGCCGCGCACTCGTTGTAACCAGCCCGTTTGGCCATCACATTAAACTGCAGTGTGTAGTCGGCTGCGGTGTCCTTGCCTTGCTCAATCTCCTCGAGCTCCGCCTGAGCCTTGGTCTCTTTGTCAACTGGGGGAAACTGCGTGATGAATGCCTCGAAGACCTGCGTGAGCGACCACTGCAGTAGGAAGGTCCGACTCAGGTGGTCCTCCATGACTTCCTCGAGGACAGAGGTGACCCATTTCTTGGACATGTCACTGTCCATGTTCTGGCAGAAGAAGTTAATGCGGCTCAGGTCCGTCTTGAACGTCTTTGGATTGCACATAAAGTGCATCATGCAACGCGTGCAGTAGTTGCGCGTGTCATCACAGTCATCCTTGAATGGCTTGGGGGTGCCGCCTATCTTGCCGGTGTCGGTGACAGTCTCGGTTTTGCCGTTTTTGGTGGTGTTGCTCTGTTGTTCGAGCTCTTCGACCACCCGAGTGGTGCTTTGGGTGGCTGGGGGTGCCGCTGTCAGGACTTAGCGAGCAAGAGCCCCCGGGCTGCACGGACTTAGTGACAGAGATGAGGTTTGAGGTGGTGGGAAGAGAAGAGGGAGAGAACAGTAGATTGCGAGTCACTTGGCGGGACAAGTGGACGAGCTGGGGAATTACAGGGAAACAGTGAGTCCTTATATACTAAGACATGGTCCGTGCGCAAGACAGTTATGTAAGCGAGGGAACAATAGGAATATGACTAATGCCGATTGGTCGTTACTGCTGACTAGAGTCCGGCCCGCTTATAGATATGCGCTGACAAGGCGCTTCTATGGGAGGTGTGCGCTTGTGGCGAGGCGTGCACTTGTGGAAGTGGCGCACGTTTGTCGAAGTGCGCATTTGTCGAGGTGTCCGATGCGTTCTAAGCCAATGTTGGGGCGAATACTGAGGTTAGGGTGTGGCGTTGACAGTGTTGGTGAGGCGTCAAACCATAACATTACCCCCCTCTTAGGACATGCTTACGCCAGGAGCACGTTTGGGCATGGGTTTGCTTTTCCCTGATAAGAACTGAGCGGGGTTCTGCGGTTTGGGTGCAGAAGGGTGATGCTCGTGGTACTCAGCGATTGCTTCCTTCACATTCTTGAGCTGGCTCATGGGAGTCCAACAGTTCTTGGTGTCCAAATAGCCAATGTAATGGACGAGGTAGTTGAACCCTCGTCCGACCGGTCCTCCGTCGACAATCTCGACCTCCCATTCTTCCTCGTTATTGATCAGTTCAGGAGGAGGCTCGAGGTAGTTTGGTCCATGAGCGTCAGTGTCGATGGTGGGCATGAGGATCGAGGTGTGAACGACGGGGTGTATACGTTTCCATGTCTTTGGGATGTTGAGCCTATACGTGAGTGGCCCCAGAACATCGACAATTGTGAATGGGCCCCATCGCTTGGCTCCAAGCTTGGCCTTAGGTTGTGTAGAGCAGATGTTCTTGCCTTCAAGGTACACCTTGTTGCCAGCTTTGAACGGAGTGAAGATTGCTTTTGAGTCGCCATGTTGATCGCACATAATATCTGTGGCCATCCGTAGGCTCGCTTGGGCTTCTTCACGGACTTCCTTCAGCCGTTCGAGGCGTTCAGTTAAGGCGGGGAAGTTGGACTTGGTGGCAACGTCTGGGTAAAAGCGAGGGGTGAAGCCGTAGAGGAGCTCGAAGGGCAACTTGCTGGTGGCCAAATGTACGCGTGAGTTGTGAACGAACTACGCAATGGGCAGCCAGTCCACCCAGTTGTCTTGCCGGTGATTGCAGAACGCCCTGAGGTACTGTTCAAGCTCTTGATTGAAGCGTTCTGTCTGTCCGTCGGTCTGCGGATGATAGGCGGTGTTGAGTGTGGACTTGATGCCGAGCCGTTTCATCAGTTCCTGTGTAGTGGTGCTCGCAAACTGAGGTCCTCGATCAGAGATAAGCTGCTCCATTAAACCGGTGTGGGAAAAGACATAGCGCATAAACAGGTCACTAGATCCTAGGCTGTCGATCGTCTTGTTCATCGGCGCCAGGTAAACCATCTTGTATCCGCGATCGACATAGACGGCAATGGCGTCAAATCCCATGCACTCCGGTAGATCCGTGATGAAGTCCGTGGTGAGGATCTGGAAGGGACCTTCCAGAATCGGGTTTGGAAGCAGGGGAATCGCTGGTTTATGCGTAAGCTTCTTGGTTACCTGGCATATGGCGCAGCCTCTGACATAGTCTCGGACGAAGACGGACATACTAGGCCACCAGAAGTCCCTGGAGACAAGTTCCTGTGTGCGTTGACGTCCTGGATGTCTGGCTCCTCGGGTGTCATGGCATAGGCATACAATGTCGCGCCGTAGGTTCGGGTCTGCTGGTACGTATACACGTCCACAATAGAACGTGAGGCTGTCTTCCTGTTTCCAGTCACCTAGGACACGGCTCAGCGAGCTGGGTCCGACTTCGGTGATTGTGGTTAGAGCTTGTAGGACCTCGTCGTCGATCGTCTGGGAGGTTCGGATACGTTCCCGGACATCGTCCACATCAATTGCCTTGGTGGCACGGACATGGAAGAGGATGGTCCCCACATTGTCTTCGTTGACTCCCTCGGAGTGATCTGGTCGTCGGGATAAACCGTCTGCACGATTAGAGCTGCCGGGTTTATGATGAAGTTTGAAGTCGAAACGCAACAAGTATAGGGACCACCTAGCCTGTCGGTGGTTCAGCTTCTGCGACTGCATGAAGTACTCCAGATTTTTGTGATCCGTGAAGATCTGCACTGTGTGCTTCGCTCCTTCTAGGTGGTGTTGCCAGGCTTCGAGCGCCCAAATAATCGCAAGGAGTTCCTTGTTGGAGATGTTGTAATTGCGTTCTGCCGGATTAAAGGACTTGGAAAGGTAAGCAACGGGGTGCCACTGTTTGTCTTCACCTTCCTGGCTCAGGACGGTGCCTGTAGCAAAGTCGGAGGCATCGCATTTGATCCGGAATGGCTTTTCATGGTTGGGCATCAGTAGAATGGGTGATGAGGTGAATGCGGCCTTTAGTCACTCGAAGGCGAGTTGACAGTCTGTCGACCAGTCCCATGGGGCGTCCTTCTTGGTCAGTCCGAACAGTGGGTGTGTGATGGTTGAGAAGTCCTTAATGAAGCACCGGTAGAAGTTCGCAAAGCCTAAGAAGGACTGCACTTCTTTAACCTTGGTCGGGACTGGCCACTTGTCGATACCACCGATCTTGACGGGGTCCATGGCAACGTTGTCGTGTGAGACAACGAGGCCAAGGAATTCAACTTCCATTTGCTTGAAGAGACATTTTTCCGGTTTGAGGTAGAGGTCGTTGTCCTGAAGCTGTTGCATGACCTGCCGTATTACTTCCTGGTGCCGCTCAATGGTGTCCGTGAACACCAGTATATCATCCATGTAAATGATGACTACACCTTCAGCTACAAGGTCCTTAAAGACTTCGTTCATCATCGCCTGAAAAGTCACTGGGGAGTTGGTGAGGCCAAAGAACATTACCAACGGTTCGAATAAGCCGTGGTCTGTCCTGAAGGTGGCCTTCCATTCGTCGCCCTCTCTGATGCAGATGTTCTTGTAGCCCCAGCGGACATTGACCTTGGAGAAAATCCGAGCGCCCTTGAGCTTGTTGATAATCTCGTTGACGAGTGGAAGCGGATATGCATTCTTGATGATGCCGGAATTAAGGTGCCGATAATCCTGTATGGGTCGCAGACGTCCGTCCTTCTTTTTAACGAAGAAAAATGGACTCGCCATGGGTGACTTAGATGGCTGGATGTACCCCTTGGATAGCTGTTTGTTAAGGAAGGCGTCTAATTCGGTTTGTTCGGAGGGCGATAATGGATAGAGCTTGCATGGCTTGGGCATGAAGTCGTCTTTAAGATCGATGGCATGGTCCCAGACTCCTCGTTCCGGGAGGCATTCGGATGCGACCTTGTCGAATACCCTGGTGAAGTCGCGGTACTGCTCGGGGACCATTTTGTCGAAAGTCTTGACCTTTTGTTTTGCCAAAGCTGCCTCTGCCAGTTGTTGCGACTTAGTAGAGCCTGCGCGGACGGGAATGAACAGCTCATCTAGGTCTTCGGTATAGTCCTCCATATATAGAATTACGTCGCCGTCCTCAACGATGCAGGTGGCGATGTCAGGAACGGCTCTTGCCAGCCGAAGGCCTTCTAACACCCAAGGGACCGAGATTGGCGGGTCGTTCGAAGGTGTTGGGGTGTCATCAGGGGTTGCTGGGTCCGTGGGCGTGTCGGTCTCGCTTGTCGCAGTGGGGGCGTTGTTGCTAATAGTGGCGTGGCGGATGGGTGCAACGTCATCCTCGTCCTCGATTTCCTCGCACGTGACCGGTGGTGGTTTCCGAGGAGTCGAGCGTTCTGTCTGTAGCTGGACGACCGGTGGGTCTGTCAGGAGGCAATCGGGCGGGCATCACATCATATCTATGGGATCCTGCTGCCAGTTGATCTCCAGGTTGTGCTTCCGCAGCCAGTCCGTTCTGAGGATAAGGTCTTGGTCGCCTAGGTCGGCGATGTACAGCTCAACGTCCTCTTCATGATATGAACTGCTGTTGTCCGAGTATATACGTAACCGTTGAATAGTTGATTCACGCACCGGTCCCATTCCATTATCGGTCCCATCTACGTTTTTGACGGGAATGGTTCGTGCCAGCGGTTTCATTGTTAGCCGATGAGTTTTGGCGAACTTGTCATCAATTAGGATTCCTTCTGCTCTGCTGTGTTGCAGAGCAGAGACGTCGATTTGCCGGCCGGTGATTTTTCCAATGAGCTTCCCTCGAAGCTTGATAGATGGAGTCTGCGTGTTGTGGGTAGCGGAGACGTTTATTGACATGGAGGGTCGCTCACAAGATAGTACACCAATAAAATTTTTATTCTGAGCCGGGAGTGGGGTCCTATGCGACGATGTGACGCGAGGACTGTCTAAAAATCCGCCGGGCCTAGCGCTTTGCTAGCCTGGTCCATCGCCCCTCCTCCGAGCACCTTAATATGCGCTACCAGGGCCTCCACATCGTCGACGGCGTCTTTGTCGACCTTGGCCACCTACACCGTTGGCGAGGGGCCTGATTCGCGCGCTGGGATTCCTACCACGGCGCGTTCAGGGAAGTCGCGTATGATGTGCCCGATTTTGCGGCAGAAGAAGCAGCCGCCGTTGTTGCACAGGTACTCGCGCTCCGGCTCTGTGAGCTTCCCGGGGCGCCCATTCCTGCCACTCACAACTGCTGCGATCTTGATCGGCCGCTTATCCTGCGAGCCGGTGCCAGCGCTGTCGCTTGAACATTTGGTGGAGGGCGTACCTTTGCCCCACACCTGGTGCTCGACGCGCTCGCATCGCCACATCTTGTCTTTCTGTTTTGCCACCTCCTGGTACTCTCCCAGGGTGGCGATGCACGAGGGTTCGCTCGCGTTGACCTTGCTGCGCAAGTTGGTGTTCAGCCCCTTGTGGTAGAACCTGAGTGCCGCGCACTCATTGTATCCGGCCCGTTTGGCCGTCACGTTAAACCGCAGCGTGTAGTCGGCTGCGGTGTCCTTGCCCTGCTCGATTTCCTCGAGTTCCACCTGGGCCTTGGTCTCTTCATCGACCAGGGAGAACTGCGTGACGAATACTTCGAAGACGCACGTGAGCGACCACTGTGGTAGGAAGGTTCGGCTCAGCTGGTCTTCCATAACTTCTTCGAGAACGGAGGCGGCCCATTTTTTGGACATGTCACCGTCCATATTCTGGCAAAAGAAGTTAATACGGCTCAGGTCCGTCTTGAACGTCTTTGTCAGGACTTAGCAAGCAATAGCCCCCGGGCTGCACGGACTTAGTAGTGACAAAGAGGGGTTGAGGCACACGATTGGGAAAGAGAGGGAGGAGTGATGGGTTGCGAGTCACTTGGGGTACAAGTGGACGAGCTGGGGAATTACAGAGAAACAGTGGGCCCTTATATACTGAGACATGGTCCGTGTGCGAGACAGTTATGTAAGCGAGGGAACAATAGGGATACGACTAAGCGAGAGTCATTGCCGAGGTAATGAGTAACGCCGAGGCGGTGACTAATGCCGATTGGTCGTCACTGCTGACTAGAGTCCGGCCCGCTTATAGATATGCGCTGACAGGGCACTTCTATGGAAGGCGCGCGCTTGTGGCGAGGCATGCACTTGTGAAAGTGGTGCGCGTTTGTCAGAGTGCACGTTTGCTGAGGCGTCTGATGTGTTCCAGGCCGATGTTGGGGCATATACCGAGGTTAGGGCGTGACGTCGGCAGTGTTGGTGAGGCGTCAAACCATAACAGTCTTCGGGTTGCACATGAAGTGCATCATGCAGTGCGTGCGGTAATTGTGCGCGTCGTCACGATTGTCCTTGAACGGCTTGGGAGTGCCACCCATCTTGCCGGTGTCTGTTATGGTTTGACACCTCATCGACCCTATCGGCGCCACACCATAACCTCGGCACACACCCTAACACCAGCTCAGAACGCATCGGACGACTCACCAAATGCGCGCCTCAGTAGACGCACGTCACCTTGACAAGCACACGCCTCGCAATAAGCGTGCACCTCCCATAGAAGTGCCTTGTCAGCGCATATCTATAAGCGGCCCGGACTCCGGTCAGCGACAACGACTAACTGGCATCAGTCACAGCCTCGGCCTTACTCATCACCTCGGCAATGACTCATGCTTAGTCGCCATCCTATTGTTCCTCCGCTTACATAACTGTCTCGCGCACAGACCATGTCTTAGTATATAAGGACTCCCTGTCTCCCTGTATTTCCCCAGCTCGTCCACTTGTACTCCCAAGTGACTCGCAATCCTACTACTCTCACCTCTTCCCCTTGCCACCTCAAGCCTCTCCTGCGCTCTCTACTAAGTCCGTGCAGCCCAGGGGCATATGCTCGATAAGTTCTGACATTTGGACAAGCTCCCCTTACCCCACCCTGCACACGCTCACCCTCACTTAGTGGCCCGCATCACCATCGACTGGGACCTCAGCTTCCTGAACATCGAAGCCGTGCCCATCAACCCATTGTTCAGTTCGTCGCGCCGGTCTATTAGAGAATCGTAAGAATATATTCCCCAGACACCAATAGGTGGATCGGGGTAACTACTGTTCCTATTAGAGAATCGTAAGAATATATCTACGAGTAGGTCAGTAGGTAGTATGAGGTCCGAAGTAATAATATACGTACTCCCCAGACACCAATAGGTGGATGGGGAAAACACTACGAAGCGTGCAAAAATTGTACGAAGAGTGTCTCGGACGTTGCCAGGAGAAGGTAAATAAATGTAAACAAGGATGCAGCTGACACATAGTCAGGTCGACAACGAACTATCCTTAACACCCTCCCTCGAGCTGACTGCCTTGTGTCCCTCGACCTTCCTCTATAATCTCTAGTCCCAAAATGCGACGGAACGTCTCGAACTTTGTCCGCCCGAGCGCCTTAGTGAAGATATCAGCCACCATCTCGTCAGTGGGCTTGTACTTGAGAGCAGCAGCCTTTGCCTCAACAGTCTGGCGGATGAAATGAAACCTGACGTCGATGTGCTTCGTGCGTGCATGGAACTTGGCATCCTGCGAGAGGGCAATTGCACCTTGATTATCGCAGTGGAGAGTGGTGGGTGAGTCTGTGATGTTCCTGTCGAAGGTCTCCCCAATGAATGCGCGGTACCAGATCAGCTCCTTCGCAGCATGCATGAGAGCAACGTATTCGGCCTCTGTGCTTGACAGGGTCACGATCGGCTGTTTCTTGGAGCTCCACGACACGGTGCCCTGCCCAACATAGAATGCAAACCCCGATATCGAGTGCCAATGCATCTGGCTGGCCCAGTCGGAGTTGGAGTACCCGATGAGCATCTCGCTCGGGCCACCGAGCACCAGATAAAGGTCGCACGTGTGCTTCACGTAGCGAAATACCCGATGCAAAGCATTGAGGTGCGTCGTATGCGGGCGCTGAAGGAATTGCGAGAGTGTGTTCACGCTGTACGTGAGATCCGGGCGAGTCGTCGTCGAGAGGTATATGAGTATCCCAACGCCATGTCAGTATCGCTCATGTTGTTCGTCTGTGAGGAGCTTCGGCGATAAGGTTGGCGATCCATAGCTGAGGTCGATCCCGGCCTCCATGGGGGTCGTCATCCCGGACGCATCTGCCATGCCCATACGCACGAGGATGTCGTCGATGTAGGCCTGCTGTCCGAGCGCTGCAGTGCGGCGATTGAGGTCGCGAATGACATGTACACCAATAACGAACTTCGTAGGGCCCATGTCAATGATTGTGATGCCATGGGCTTTAAGGTCGGCATACATCTTGTCGATGAGCGTGTCGCTGGATGACACAGATGTGAAGTCGTCGGTCGCGATGCCTGTCACGACATAATCCTCTCCGTCTTGCCAATAGAAGACCGCCTCGTCAAATGTGCTGACCTCGTATCCGATAGCCTTGAAGACCTTTCACAAAAGCTGGTACCACGCACGTCCCGCCTGCTTTATCCCATACAGTGCCTTCAGCAGCTTTGCAACAAACTGTTTTTTTTGGGTTCTCCTCGATTGCGTGACGGTATGTGTCGTTAAACTCTTCGTAGCGTGGAGGAAACCTGACATAAACATCTTCGTCCATATCAGCATGCAGGTACGCATTTTTGACGTCGCCTTGTCGAAGAACGTGGCCACGCGACGCTGCCATTGCGATGATTGTATGCAGCGAGCTGGCTTTTACGACGGGTGCAAAAGTGTCCTCATAATCGACGCCGTATTTCTGATGGTTTCTGTTTGCGACGAATTGGGCCTTGTACTTGGCTATGTCACCGTGCTCATCAGTCTTGAGTGCCAGGATGAGCTGACCATTCAATAGATTCGCGTCCTCCGGCCGCTCAATGATTTTGAACGTCCCGAGCTCATCAAGACTTGAATACTCGACTGCTACAGCTTCGCGCCACTTTTCTCCTTCGCCATCCGGTTGTGCAAAAGCCTCGGACGCTGTCCTTGGGACCCGGGCCATTGCGGCGGCCGCGATCAAGGCTTCGGCGGTGACAATGCGGCGCATGTCTCGCTGTCACACGTCGTCTTCGTCCTCAACCTCTACTACGGTCACGGGCTGCGGGCGCTGTACATTGGCGAGCATACCTTTGTACTTTCCGGGCGTGTACCCAGTGCTGCACTTCCCGTGGCCGGACTCCGGGTCAATGGCTTGGTCGATAAGCTTTGCATCGGCGTGCTTGCGCATGGGCTTCGCCAGTTTGGACTGCAGCACCTGCTTGACTCCGGTATCCGACAAGGACGACTCCTCCAAATCGGGTACCGGTGGCTCTGGCGTCGGTACGGGCGTGTGCACAGGTGCAGATGGTGGTGGTGGAGATGCCGGGACTGTATTTGAGGGTGATGCGGGTTGGGGCGGAGTGAATTCGTCCTCGCTCCCTCCCTCAATCCGTACCAACACGGGTGCGGAGTCCTCGCACGCGCGACAAACATCGCGTTCGACAGATACCCGGCCATTCGGCCAGTACACTCGCCAACCCTTCGACTCCTCGTTGATGTCCAAAAATTGTGCCTCCTCCGCCACCTCAGAGAACTTCCCGCGGACGTTCAAGGACCGAACCCAGATGCGCGACCCGAATGGGATGAGGTGTCGCAAATCCGGTCGCTTCCCGGTGGCCACCTCGATTGGCGTCATGCCTGGCGGAAGAGACAAGTGGATCATGCGGTTATAGACATATGCAGCGTGACGGACCGCCTCCGCCCATACGTTCTTTGGCATGCTGGCCGCGATCCGCATGGTGTGTGCAGAATCGACAATTGTACACTGTGTATGCTCCACCATCCCGTTCGACTGTGGAGAGTTATGCATTGTGAGCTGCCGGACTGTACCCTGCGAATCCGTGTGCATGCGAAAGGAGTTGCTGAGGAACTCGCCGCCACGGTCAGTGAGAAGGGTCTTGATGCCGTCCGGATTGCGGTGCTTCTTCAGCCATGGTTCATACTGCTCCTTGTACGCCGCCTCCGCGTCTGACTTCTTGGTCAGAAAGTAAGGCCGGACCTCCCGTGAGTATTTATCAAGCGGGAGCATGAGCCAGTGCACGCCACCCAGGGATCGGATGTCCATCGGTCCGACAAGGTCCATTGAGACGATCTCGCCGTACGCCGCCGCACTTGTGCGATTATCGCTCGCCTTCGGAAAAGGCTGGCGTGCCATCTTGCCACGGATGCACGCCTCGCAGTCGCCGTCCATCGTCGAGGATGTGAGTCGAAACCCCGGGAAGCATCCCTTTGCAACCATTTCTCCGAGGTCAGCCACGTTTCTATGACCCATGATGTCGTGCAATTGACGCATGGTCAGGTCGATCGTGGACGTGCGAGCTGCAGCTGCAACCGTGGGAGTATCTGCTGTGGGCAGGCGATACAAGCCGTCGTGAAGTGGAACTGCCAGGCAGACAGATCGATTCGGGCGCAGCGTGTCCACAAGGAGCTTCTGATCTTCGATGACGACCTTGTAGCCATGCTTGTCCATCGCGGGAACAGAGACGAGTGTGAACGCGGCATCTGGCGCGTAGATCACATCCGTCAGGATGAGCTCCATTGAAGGCTGGTCGTCTGTAAGCGGGATTGCAACGTTGCCAATACCAGCAGTTGTGAGAGGTGGCCCGCTTATGCCATCGATCGTACACGTTGTGTTCGTACGTATCGTGCTTGGGCGTCGTGTATTGCTGACATGGTCTGTAGAACCCATGTCGATGACAACATCACCAGTACGCGGGCGTGCGGCAGCAGCAATGCTTTGCAGGCCGTTCGAGGGTGGGATAGGGGTGGGAACAACAGTAGCAGAGTCGACAGGCTTGACCAGTGTGGCAATGGCAACACTTGTCTTGTTCTTCGACGCCGTGTTCGACCTCTTTTCGCTACGCGACGATCCATGTGACGGCCTCTGGCCCTCCTTGCCGCCTCCGGGTGCCCAGCAGTCAGCTGCAAAGTGGCCCGGCTTTTTGCAGTTGTGACAGGTCTTCCCGGACTTTGAAGAACCACCTCCCCTCCCGCGCTTGCTGTGTACGATGATCCCGAGTGCGGTGCTCTCGGTTGCAGTGTCCGCCGTCTTGTCGGCGATGCTCTGGGCCCACACGGACAAGATTTCGGTCTGGACGCGATCCGGCGTAACGACCATGAGAGCGAGCTTCGCTTTGTCAGTCTCGAACATGCGCTGCGAGCGCACGTTGGCCTCAAGCTGATCGAGAGTGGCGTGGTAGTTGGGGAAGGATGTGCGGATGTGGGACACAAACATATTGTTGCTGACAGTCTCGCCCACTGAGATTAGGTGATCCTTAAAGCGGACAAGTTCGGCGATGGTGTCGTGAGGAGCTGCTCCAGAGACGTGGCGCACAGCCATCATCTGCTTGTGGACAGCCTCTATCATTGCGGTGGGCTTGTCGGTGTGTCGATTTTGCAGCCGGGTGTAGATTTCCGCAGCTGTACCGGATGCAATGGCAGCCCAGAGGGATTTGCTCACTGTCGTCCGGATAATCTCTTTCACCCGCGCCTCCTTCGCATTGTACTCATCCTCTGTAGCCATCAGCTTATCAGCCTCCTCGTCTGATAGGGCAACTTGTGATCCCTTGCGTGTGTACGCTTTAAGGCTGGGGTCATAGACGATTTCTTCCAGCTTGCGAGCAGACCCTAAGGCATGGCGAACGAGCATACACGCTTGGAGCGTGTTCTTGAGCTCTGCGGAATACGTGACCCAGTTGGATTCATCTTCGTGTAGAGGGTCGATCTTTACGGTCTTAAAGTCGATAGTCGTTGCCATGTCTGTCGGGGCAGGGCTCATAACCTGTTAAGTTCGGCGCGCCGGTCTATTAGAGAATCGTAAGAATATATTCCCCAGACACCAATAGGTGGATCGGGGTAACTACTGTACCTATTAGAGAATTGTAAGAATATATCTACGAGTAGGTCAGTAGGTAGTATGAGGTCCGAAGTAATAATATACATACTCCCCAGACACCAATAGGTGGATGGGGAAAACACTACGAAGCGTGCAAAAATTGTACGAAGAGTGTCTCGGACGTTGCCGGGAGAAGGTAAATAAATGTAAACAAGGATGCGGCTGACACGTAGTCAGGTTGACAATGAACTATCCTTAACACCCATTCGTCGACTTTTCTGACGTCGACCAGTTCGCCTTCGCTGCGGGTCGCATCCGTTAAGACCCCGCCTCCTTCAACAACGCGTACATTTGCGTACGAACCATCTTCGACCGCAACAGCGTGCGACGCGTCACCACCTACGCATACGTCCGAGCCCAGCAGAGCAACAGCCCAGAACTACAGCGACCATGCCTCATCTTCGGGGTCCTTGACGTATTCCACGTCTACGACTCGACGACCACCAGCTTTCGTATCCACCCGCGACGCGCACTCGTAGAGCGTCACCTACACCGCACCACTGACTTCTCACTGCACCCTCCAAGTAGGGGAATCTTTGACAGCATCCGCCAAGCCCTCGGCGAGAACGAGCGAGAAAACCGTAGGAGGAGGATTAGTCGCCCCACCTTTTGTACTTCGTAGCACATGACGACCTGAAGAAGGCATTGATAAATCGATCGATTTCGTGCGTCCACACTGCCCACCATTTCTGCTCCTAGTACTCGCGGAACCCCTAGACCGGACCCTGACCTTGACAACGACGAACGCGTTCCAGAAGCGCACCGCGCCGGAACCCCCGACACAGACCTCTCGTACACCTCCATCACCAATGAGAACCTCCCCGACTTCCCCGCCAACCTTGTCCCTGCAGGGTTCCAACTTGCACCTAACGGCCAGTACCTTATCGCACGAACTCATACCGGCGAACACAACGTCGTTTGGTATTGGAACCGGGAACTCCACCCCGTCTTCCGGTGGTACCAGCACCCCCACCCAGGAGATTTGTACCTACACCGGCACAACTTCATCGCCGCTGAAACACTCGAGTGTGCCGCACAAGCAGTTTCTCACGCTCAATCACGAGCATCTAACCCATCACAGCCACCAACCCGACCACCCACTCAACCGCCAACCCACCTCCAATTGATCATGGTTGGTACGCCCCCACCAACGTCCATTGCCGGACCTGCATTCCGGCCGACCAGCACGTGCCCCACGGAGCGCATCGAAGAAGAACGGCCGCAGCCTAGACCTGCGGCACCCGCTGCCACCCGAAGCACCACTCGGGTGGTCAAAGAGCTCAAACGCCAGAGCAACCCCACCAAGGACGACAAAACGGAGACCATCTCGGACACCAGTAAGATGGGCAGTACTCCCAAACCATTCAAAGACGATCGCAACGACGCGTGCAACTACCACATGCGCTACATGATGCACTTCATGTGCAACCTGAAGACGTTTAAAATGAACCTAAGCCGTATTAACTTCTTCTGCCAAAACATGGACGGTGACATGTCCAAGAAGTGGGCTGCTTCTGTTCTTGAGGAGGTCATGGAAGACCACCTCAGCCGAACCTTCCTGCCGCGGTGGTCGCTCACGTGCGTCTTCGAGGCGTTTGTTGCACAGTTCTCCCCAGTCGATGAGGAGACCAAGGCCCAGGCGGAGCTCGAGGAAATTGAGCAGGGCAAGGACACCGCAGCCGACTACACGCTGCGATTCAACGTAACGGCCAAACGGGCCGGCTACAACGAGCGCGCGGCGCTCAGGTTCTACTGCAAGGGCCTGAATGCCAACCTACGCAGCAAGGTCGATGCGAGTGAGCCCTTGCGCATCACCACCCTGGGAGAGTACCAGGAAGTGGCGAAGCAGAAGGATGAGATGTGGCGGTGCGAGCGTGTCGAGCACCAGGTGTCGGGCAAAGGTACGCCCTCCACCAAACGTTCGAGCAACGACGCTGGCACCGCCTCGCAGGAAAAGCGGCTGGTTAGGATCGCAGCAGTCACAAGCGGCAGGAACGGGCGTCCGGGAAAGCTCACTGAGCCGGAGCGCAAGTACCTGCGCAACAACAGCAGCTGCTTCTTCTGCCGCAAGATCGGGCACGTCATACGCGACTGCCCCGAGCGCATTGCAGCAGGCATCCCAGCACGCGAATCAGGCCCCTCGCCGACAGTGCAGACAGCCAAGGTCAAGAAGGACGTCGACAAGGTGGAGGCCCTGGTAGCGCGCATCAAGGCGCTTGGAGGAGGGGCGATGGACCAGGCTAGCAAGGCGCTAGGCCTGGCGGATTTTTAGATGGTCCTTGCGTCACGTCGTCGCATAGGACCCCACTCCCGGCTCAGAATAGAGAATTTATTGGTGTACTATCTCGTGAGCGACCCTCCACATCAATAAACGTCTCCGCTACTCGCAACGCGCAGACTCCATCTGTTACGGCTTGACGCCTCACCCGCACACCACGGCGTCTCTCCATAATGACGGAAACACGCCTAACATCGGTTACGACGTATCGGATGCCTCGACAAGTGCGCGCCTCGACTAGACACGCGTCATCGCAACAAGCGCGTGCCCACAATAAGCGCGCGCCTCCCATAGAAGTGCCCTGTCAGCGCATACTTATAAGCGGCCCGGACCTCAGTCAGCAATAACGACTAATAAGCACTAGCCATAGCCTCGGCCTCAGTTATCACCTCGGCGATGACTCATGCTTAGTCGTCCCTCTATTGTTCCTCCGCTTACCTTATCATTTCGCGCACAGACCACGTAGCAGTATATAAGGAGTCCCAGTTCCAGTGTAATTCCCCAGCTCGTCCACTTGTACCTCAAGTGACTCGCAATTCACTGCCTCTCTCACTCCTCTTCCTTGCCGTCTGCCTCAACCCTTCGTCTTGTCACTAAGTTCGTGCAGCCCGGGGGCCTTCCGCTCGCTAAGTCCTAACATTTGGACGAGCTCCCTTACCCCGCTCTGCACACGCTCACCCTCTCTTAGTGGCCCGCGTCACCATCGATTGGGATCTCGGTTTCCTGAACGTCGAAGCCGCACCCGTCAACCCATTCACCGACTTCTCAGACGTCGATCAGTTTGCCTTCGCCGCAGGGCGCATCCGCCAAGACCCCGCCTCATTCAATAACGCGTATGTCCGTGTATGCACGATCTTCGACCGCACCAGTGCCCGACGCGTCACCACCTACGCGTACGTTCGGGCCCGACAAAGTCACAGCCCGGAGCTACAACGCCCGCGCATCATCTTCGGAGTCCTTGACGTGTTCCACGTCTACGACTCAACCACCACCAGCTTCCGCATTCGACCGAGGCGCGCACTTGTAGAGCGCCGACTCCATCGTACGACCAACTTTTCGCTGTGCCCGCCCAGCCGGGGAATCTTTGGCAGCGTCCGAGAAGCGCTCGACGAGAACGAACGAGGGAACCGGAGGAGGAGAATCTCACGGCCCACGTTTTAGTGTTTCGTAGCGTACCGACGACCTGAAGAAGGCGTCACCCAAATCTGATTGTTTGAATACCGCGTGCGTAATTGCCCACCATTTCGGCGCCCAGCACTCGCAGAACACCTAGACCCGACCCCGACCTCGACAACGACGAGCGCATTCCTGAAGCACACCGTGCAGGAACTCCAGACAGCGACCTCTCGCACACCTCGCTCGACGAAGAAAACTGCCCCGTCTTCTCTGCGGACCTTGTACCCACAGGATTCAGACTTGCGCCCGACGGACACTACCTTATCGCACGAACCCACACCGGTGAGTACAACGTCCTCTGGTACTGGACATGTGACCTTCGCCCAGTTTTCAGGTGGTTCGAACACCCGCACCTAGGAGACGTGTACCTACACAGGCACGACTTCATCACGGCCGAAACCCTCGAACGCGCCGCACAAGCCCTATCCCACGCGCAATCCCGCGCATCCAACCCTTCCCGACCACCAACAAGACAGCCAACCCGCCTCCGATCTGTCATGGTTGGCACACCCCCACCAACATCCGTCGCTGGACCAGCGTTCCGACCGGCAAGCACGCGCCCCGCAGAGCGTGTAGAAGAAGAACGGCCACAGCCGAGACCTGCAGCGCCCGCAGCCACCAGAAGCACCACTCGGGTGGTTGAAGAATTTGAACAACAGAGCAACCCCGCCGAGGACGGTGAAACTGAGACCGTCACGGACACTGGCAAGATGGGCGGCACCCCCAAGCCGTTCAAGGACGATCATGACGACGCACGAAACTATCGCACGCGTTGCATGATGCACTTTATGTGCAATCCGAAGACGTTCAAAACGGACCTGAGCCGCATCAACTTCTTCTGCCAGAACATGGACGGCGACATGTCCAAGAAGTGGGCCGCCTCCGTCCTCGAAGAGGTCATGGAAGACCAGCTGAGTCGAACCTTCCTACCGTGATGGTCACTCACACGCGTCTTCGAGGTATTCGTCGCGCAGTTCTCCCCTGTCGACGAGGAGACCAAGGCCCAGGCAGAGCTTAGAGGAGATTGAGCAGGGCAAAGACACCGCAGCCGACTACACGCTGCGGTTCAACGTAACGGCCAAACGGGCCGGTTACAACGAGCGCGCGGCGCTCCGTTTCTATCGCAAGGGGCTGAACGCCAACCTGCGTAGCAAGGTCGACGCGAGCGAACCCTCGCGTATCGCCGTCCTGGGAGACTACCAGGAGGTGGTAAAGCAGAAGGATGAGATGTGGCGGCGCGAACACGTCGAGCACCAAGTGTGGGGCAAAGGTACGCCCTCCACCAAATGTTCGAGCGACGGTGCTGGCACTGTCTCGCAGGAAAAGCGGCCGGTCAAGATCACGACGGTCACGAGCGGCAGAAACGGACGCCCTGGGAAGCTCACTGAGCCGGAGCGTGAGTACCTGCACAACAATGGCGGTTGCTTCTTCTGCCGCAAGATCGGGCACGTCATACGCGACTGCCCCGAGCGTGCTGCGGCAGGAATCCCATTGCGCGAGCCAGGTCCCTTGACGACAGCGCGAGCAGCCAAAGTCGAGAAGCAGGAGGACGACGTGGAGGCCCTGGTAGCGCGCATCAAGGCGCTCGAAGGAGGGGCAATGGACCGGGCTAGCAAGGCGCTAGGCCCGGCGGATTTTTAGATGGTCCTCGCGCAGCGTCGTCGCGTAGGACCCCGCTTTCGACTCGGAATAAGGACTTCATCGGTGTATTATCTCGTGAGCAATCATCTATATCAATCAAGGTCTCCACTACTCGCAACGCGCAGACCCCGTCTATCAAGCTCCGAGGGAAATTCATCGGTAAAATAACCGGTCGACAAATCGACGTCTCCGCGCTGCAAGACAGCGGAGCAGAAGGAATCCTCATTGACGATAAATTCGTCAAGCAACATCGGCTAACGACTAAAACACTGGTACGACCCATCCCTGTCAAAAACGTAGACGGGATGGACAACGGAATGGGGCCGGTGTGTAAATCAACTATTCAACGGCTACGTATCTACTCGGACAACGGCAGTTCCTACCACGAGGAAGACGTTGAAATGTACGTCGCCGACTTGGCGACCAGGACGTCATTCTCGGAACAGACTGGCTGCGAAGGCACAACCCGGAAATCGACTGGCAGCAGGACCGCATAGATATGACGCGATGCCCGACCGACTGCCTCCTCGTAGACCCGCCAGTCGTACAGCTGCAAACGGAACAACCAACTCCCCGGAGACCACCACCCGTCACGTGCAAAGAAGTTGAGGACGAGGATGACATCGCACCCGTCCGCCGCACGACCATCAACGATGAAGCTCCCACCTCAACAACCAGGAGCACCACACCTACGGCGCAAGCAACTCCCGACAATGTTCCAACACTCCCCAAGGAAACCCCGATCTCAGTCCCCTGGGTGTTAGAAGGCCTGCGACTCGCCAGGATCATTCCGGACATCGCCACCTGCACTGTCGAGGATGGCAACGTGATCCTGTACATGGAAGACTACACAGAAGACCTAGATGAGCCATTCATCCCCGTTCATGCAGGCTCTACTAAGTCACAACAACTGGCAGAGGCCGCCTTGGCTAAACAAAGGGTCAAAACGTTTGACGAGATGGTTTCCGAACAATACCGCGACTTCACCAAGGTCTTCGACAAGGTCGCCTCTGAGCGCCTGCCGGAACGAGGAGTATGGGATCACGCTATTGACCTCAAGGACGATTTCATGCCCAAGCCATGCAAGCTCTACCCGTTGTCGCCCTCTGAACAAACCGAACTGGACGCCTTCCTCAACGAGCAGCTGTCAAAAGGGTATATCCGGCCGTCCAAGTCACCTATGGCGAGTCCGTTTTTCTTCGTCAAGAAAAAGGACGGACGACTGCGACCTGTACAGGACTACCGGCACCTAAACTCCGGCACCGTCAAGAACGCATACCCGCTCCCACTTGTCAACGAGATCGTCGACAAGCTCAAAGGCGCCCAAATCTTCTCCAAGGTCGATGTACGCTGGGGCTATGAAAACATCCGCATCAAGGAAGGCGACGAATGGAAGGCCGCGTTCAGGACAACCCGCAGCTTATTCGAACCATTGGTAATGTTCTTCGGTCTAACAAACTCTCCGGCGACCTTCCAGGCAATGATGAACGAAGTCTTCAAGGATCTCATAGCCGAAGGTGTAGTTATCATCTACATGGACGGTATACTGATATTCACCGACACCATCGAGCGACACCGGGAAGTGATGCGACGAGTCCTGCAACGGCTTCACGACAACGACCTCTACCTCAAGCCGGAGAAATGCCTTTTCGAACAAACGGAAGTCGAATTCCTCGGCCTTGTCGTCTCTCACGATAACGTCGCCATGGACCCGGTTAAACTTGGCGGTATCGACGAGTGGCCCGTCCCAACCAAGGTTAAGGAAGTACAGTCCTTCTTAGGTTTTGCGAACTTCTACCGGCGTTTCATTAGAGATTTCTCAACCATCGCGCACCCACTGTTCAAACTGACCAAGAAGGACGTACCATGGGACTGGTCGATGGACTGCCAACTCGCCTTCGAGAAACTTAAAGCTGCGTTCACTTCGTCGCCAGTTCTCCTCATGCCTGACCACGAGAAACCATTTCAGATCGAATGTGACGCCTCTGACTTCGCCACCGGTGCTGTCTTCAGCCAGGAAGGCGAAGGCGGTCAATGGCACCCCGTCGCATACCTATCCAAATCCTTCAATCCGGCCGAACGTAACTACGATATTTTCGATAAGGAACTCCTCGCGATCATCCGAGCGCTCGAGGCGTGGTGACACCACTTGGAAGGAGCCAGGCATACGGTGCAGATTCTAACCGACCACAAGAACCTGGAGTATTTCACACAGGCTCAAAAGCTTAACCGCCGACAAGCGCGGTGGTCCCTCTATCTGTCACGTTTCGACTTTGAGCTCCATCATAAACCTGGCAACACTAATCGCGCGGACGGCCTATCGCGGCGACCGGATCACGCAGAAGGAATCGACTCAGACAACGAGGGAAAGATCCTCTTCCATGTATGTAGGGCGAAGCCGACGAACGTCGACGACATCCGGGAACACATTTGAACTATCAAGACCATTGACAACGAAGTCCTACAAGCCTTAGCAGTTATCACCGAGGAAGGACCCTCCTCGCTGAACCGCACACTCGGTGACTGGAAGCAACGGGATGGGTTCACACTCTACCGAGGACGCATCTACGTTCCAGCAGATCTCGAGTTACGGCGCGACATCGTACGCCTCTGCCACGACACGCCAGGGGCTGGGCACCCAGGACGTCAATGCACGCAAGAACTCGTTTCCAGAGACTTCTGGTGGCCCGGTATGTCCGTCTTCGTTTGAGAATACGTCAAAGGCTGCGCGGTCTGCCAGGTAACCAAAAACCTCATGCATAAACCGGCGACTCCATTACTCCCGAACCCGATTCCGAAACGACCCTTCCAGGTCCTCACTACGGACTTCATCACGGATTTGCCGGAATGCAAGGGGTTCGACGCGATCGCCGCTTATGTTGACCGCGGATACAAGATGGTTTACCTCGCACCGACGAACAAGACCGTCGACAGCCTAGGATCCAGTGACCTGTTCATGCGCTACGTGTTCCCGCATACCGGCTTGATGGAACAACTTATCTCCGATCGAGGACCTCAGTTTGCGAGCGCCACCACGCGAGAGTTGATGAAACGCCTTGGCATCAAGTCCATGCTCAGTACCGCCTACCACCCGCAGACCGACAGACAGACGGAACGCTTCAATCAAGAGCTCGAGCAGTACCTTAGAGCGTTCTGTAACCATCGGCAAGATGACTGGGTAGACTGGCTACCCATCACGCAGTTCGTCCACAACTCGTGCGTCCATTCAGCCACCGGCAAGTCACCCTTTGAACTCCTCTATGGCTTCACCCCTCGCTTCTACCCAGACATTGCCACCCAGTCGGACTTCCCCACCCTGACCAACTGTCTCGAGCGACTCAAGGAAGTCCACGAAGAAGCTCAAGCAAGCCTCCGGATGGCCACCGACACCATGCGCGACCAACACGGCGACTCGAGAACGACATTCATACCGTTCAAAACTGGTGATAAGGTGTATCTTGACGGCAAAAACATCCGCTCTACGCAGCCCAAGGCCAAACTCGGGGCCAAGCGATGGGGACCGTTCACGATAGTCGACGTCCTAGGCCCACTCACATACAGGCTCAACATCCCCAAGACATGAAAGCGCATACATCCCGTCTTCCATGCCTCGATCCTCACGCCCGCCATCGACACCAACGCACACGGACCGAATTACCTCGAACCCCCTTCGGAGCTAATCGACAACGAGGAGGAGTGGGAAGTTGAGATCGTCGACGGAGGACCCGTCGGACGAGGGTTCAACTACCTCGTCCACTATATTGGCTATTCGGACA
>MU273862.1:0-22331 GCA_022160365.1 Vararia minispora EC-137
TACTTGCAGCCTAATTGTAAGTCGGCTGGAAGCTCCCGATAAGCCCGTTGCCACGTTTACATTCTCAGGTAATCTGATCGTAGGCGACAAGTGGGCGAAGGTGCATCTTACATGTGATTGGCCCTATGGCCAGTGATTGTGAGACGCGTGCCCTCACCGTGACGCGCCGAATGCCCGACCCGCGCCACGACCGATGAGCCTGGCGGCGTGAAGAGCGCCTTGCTCTGTTTCACCTCCGCGCACCCGCTATCGTGTAGCTTTTGCCTCTCACATAGTACAATATAAACAATATAATTGGATTTAAAAATCAAACACGCCCAATCGGTCGGCTAACGTGTCCTCGTCAAGGTCTTCGTCAACATCTACGCCGCCGCCGTCCCTTCCGTTGGCCGCATCGCCTCCCGTCCCTTCAGCATCGTCATCCTCGTCCTCCTCCCACTCCTCTGCCCCATGCTCCTCCTCCCCTTCCTCGTCGTTACCATTCTCGTCGACGCCCATGTCGCCAGGGCCGTTGGCAACCCTGGTCCCTCGCTCTTCACCCGCGCGATCACCTGCCTGCCCTCAGAACCGCGCCCGCACACCCACAAGAGTGCGATCGGCATCAGTTGATTCAATGTCGTGTGCCTCGTGTGGAAAGTCGGGGGGATTAAGGTGGCCGACGCCCCAGCCGAGGTAGCGTTGCATCATGTCCCGGTCGACAAACCTGGCACAACATTATTATAATTAGCATGGTGATACAGCACTCGAACAAGATGTACTTACCTTGATATGTAATAACATGCCCAATCCTGACCGTCCGTAAAGTCGTGGAGCTGTGATGCGACACCGAGCAGGTCGCGAGTCTTCCCCATAGCGAATGCAGGGAGAAGGTGGCAGGCGCGAAGAACATCGGCTGGATCAAGGAAACCAAATGCCGGGCCAAGCCGCGCGTCTACGAACGAGACGCGGTCCAGGCGTTTTGTACTTGGTCCCCCTTGCCAGGTAGTGTCAACGCGGAACCATCGGACGAAAAGGAATTCGACGCGCTGAGGACGCGTGTCTCCAGGAAGAAAGATGTTGGCGTGGTACACGCCATGGACCCGTGCGTACCGATAGGGATGGTGACGTGTTGAGGTACTTGACGGATTAATAGCTCGCATCATAATGTCGCAGTGTCCGTTTGTCGGTGTTTTGACATGGACGAGGTCGCGCTCCTGGCGAACGTCGTAGGCCGTGTAATTGATGGTCATGGTCTGGTGTTGATAGATCGTGTCGTTGCGAATCTCGATCTCTGGAAGATCGTCCGAGCTCTCGCCGTAGTACCGTTGGGCGAGATGAGTTTTCAGTTTCGCCTCGAAGTCCTGTGTGTAGTGGAGTTAAGATGTTACTATGGCCCCAGACAGATTCGCGCGAGACGCAGTGACTCACCGTGTAAGCCGGGTCTGATCTCTGTGGCTTCGCTTGTAGCCACTCCGTGAGCCATACCTGTGTATACTTACTTTGGTCAGCGGCGATGATGTAGGGCTGCTGTTTGTTTTCAGCAGCTCGCTTAGATGAGCGACGACGCAGCGCGGGGCCAGTGGGACCGGACATCGCGTCCTTCTCTGGCTCGGTTTGGTCCGCCAACGCCTCCTCGAGCTCCTCGTACATTCGCTCGTGTATGGTCTCCAGAACGTCCATTTTTACGAACTGGTCCTCGATGTTACGAAAATTAGTTTTTCCGTACCGCCGTTTAACGACGCGATGTTCCGTCTCGCCCTTTGTAATCAGTGTTAGGTAGCCACACCCAAGGAACAAAAGATGGCCTGCTCACGAGCTGTGTGCTATACGAGTCAGTAGTCCCGAACGCGCGGATCGTCGGAACATAGTCGCCAAGGCTATGCACCTTATATGTATCAAGATTAAATGTCTTCTTCTGTTTACCTCCAGAGGCGGCAACAGAAGAGCCACTCTTCGCCCTTCGTCGGTTCTCCGCCCGGCAACGCGCTTGGTACTCACTATCCGTTTCGACGGTATCGAATGCGGCGCAGGTGACATCTGCAAAATGGCGCAAGGCATTAGCAAGGTGTACCGTCACGTTATCGAGAACGGTGAGCGATGTGTCCGTTTGCATTCGCAGCTTTGCAAGAGAGTGCCAGTATGCGCCAAGATATAGAAGGTCGGATACGAATTCGTCGTGCGGCTCTGGTAGTAGACCCTCAAAGCATGGTATACAGCACTAAGGATAGCGTCAACAGGTGTGTACGCGACGCAGGATGGCTCCCTGACCTGCAAGATGTCTTCAAAGTCCCGTGCAGCGAGCTTCTTCAGCTCGGAAACATTGTGCGCGAACCGCCGAATAGTCGAACCGCCGAACGTTGAGATCTGCCGGAAACTTATCAAAGGGGTGGTAAGAGATCGAAGACTGAGCTGAAAAAGGAGAACGACGCACCGTTCATTAAATTCTTGAACTGCAGAAGGCCCGACGGCATGCAAGATGCGTATGAGCTGCATGAGGAGCGCTTTCCACACGCCGAGCTCATACTCATGCATTAGATCAACGACGAGCATCAAGAAGACGTCAAAACGAAGTCTAGATGGCAGGCTCTGCGAGAACTCCGAGAATGCGTTCTAAGGAACGTTCTTTCTTAGCGCGTCCGTTTACATACCGCACAGAACACGTACCACCGTAGGGACCAGAGATTCTGTCTTGAGCTTGCCGACTTTTCCACTAGTGCTGTTGACGACGTAGCCTTTCTTGTAGATTGCCTCGCGTGCCTCCTTGACAACCTTGCGAAAGGCTTCGTCGTCGCGACGGATGCCCTCTTGCCGGATGTTCTGATCACTGAGTGTGCCGAGAGCAGACAGGTCAGCCTTCTTCACCTTGCAGCGTGGGCAGGGACAATCCCCCATGTCCCGAACTGTCGCAATGAGAACTCTGCGACAACGTGAGCATGAGACGGCCAATCCAGATAGGGCTTACTTTTCCGGATAGTCCGCTGAGTAAGTGAACAGCCTTGGATACAGGCGGCGTTTGATGCCATCCTTACAAACCACGACGATGCCATGCTCGTACGCAGCGCGGAACTCTTCCTCGTTAAGTACGAGCCGGTACACCCCGTGGAATAGCTCCCGCTTGCAATGGGCAAGCAGAGCTGGTGTGGGAGTAACTCCCACAGCACGTAGCTGATCTTCAAAAGACCCGGTGAGCTGATGATTCCGTCAGAAGTCAGTTAGTCACGCGCCCGAGGGGTGAACAAACACATACCGAAGGCAGGAAGGCCGCGTGATGGACGGCGCGCTGAGAGGGCTGGCAACGTACGTACTTACTCTGGTTTCCGAAAACAACGTAGCAAGGCCACGCCTTTGCCTGTCCGAACTGGGCAACGTGTGTGGCATCTGACCATAGCATGTAAGCCGCCACGCATCGCGGGAGGTCACAGTTCTCTTCTGGAGGTGAGGCGAGCAGCTGGGCCTCGACGCGAAGGAATTCGTCGGAGGAGTAGAGCTCGCCTAACACCCGCTCTGCGTCGTACCCAGGGTATGGAGGCTGCCATGTCTCCTCGAATCCATGCCAATGAAAGTCAGTGGACGCCGGGTCCTCTTCAGCGGTCTCTCGGAGAATGTGAAGCAGACTTCGATGGCGTATACCTGTCACCGGTATCTGATGAACAGGGAACGACGGAGCTTCTGGGTCTTCTCGGCGACGCCGCGCCTCGCTTGCTGACTCTTTCTGGCTCTTCTTGCTGACAGGCACCTCGATCACGACGGTTGACTTGCGCCAGCCATTCGAGCCCCACGGCGACTGCACGTCTTCAGCGACTGCGGTTTCTATCGAAGCCCAGGGAATGCTCTTCCCCTTGATGTCGTCCTCCTTATAGAGGGGATGGCCCATTACCTGATTCGTGAAATCGTCGCGATCTGGCCTTTTGCTGGATTTCCAGAAGCGATTATAGAGGAATGCGCTGACGTTTGGATACGGAAAGACGATGTCGCGCACAGACCGGACTCTCTTCTGACGAGGTGGCTGCGCTGAGTCTGCTATGACTGTCCTCCATGCCTCGTCGCCATCAGGCATCGCTGAAGGCTTGCGACGATAATTTCGCGAGACGTTGAACTTGTTCGCGAGCGTCTTGAAGTGGCCGTGAACATGGAGGATGACGCGCCGAGCGTGCCCCTGGCGCTGCACTCCCTGTACATCGTCTTCTCCTGCACCCTCCCGTATCTTCCAAGTGGATTTACGTTTGTGGCCGAAAGATGTTGGAGAAGGAGACGGAGGGGATGACACGGGTGGCGGGCCCTGAGGAGGCAGGAATCGAGGATCGACAGAGGGACTCGATTCCCGGGCGGACGGGGCGGTCTCGCGGACATTGACAGTGTCGCGCAGATGCTATACGCGTACAATGTCAGGAGGAGACAATGAATCAGGTAGCTGACGTACTCCCGAGGACGCTTGCGAAGATTCTGCCACAGCAGTCCGTTTTGAAAAGCTCTGCTGCGATCTCAGTCATGTATGTACTGTTGATGAGGGTAGGCCACATACGCTTGTATAACTCGTTTCAGACTTGGAAAACAGCGCATCCATCTGCCTCCGTCTCTCCACCATATTTGCAAGTGCCGGCCGTTCTGGTTGCGGAATAGACTCCATAAATCGGGCGCGTTTGGATTGTCTACCGTGGAATGCGGCCGGAAGGTCTAGCGGCCGCTTCTCCATGGCGGACTGAGAGCGAGCAATAGCCAGAGAGCACTGCCTGAGGTGGTCTGAGTGAGCGCGCTCGCTCGGAGACCTCTTTCCACACTCTGGGCACACATTTAACTTGTCTGCGCGAGAAAATACGCCATTGGGCAAGGACGCAGACAGGTCAAAAGGCATGGTATAGCTGTTCAGCCTTAAAGGACGAGGGAAAAGACGAAACAGTCAGGCGGCTATCGCGAGGAGCGCAAGAGACAGTAGGATACACAAAGGACTTGCACGAGCGTCGCTTCCTGGTCCACCACTCTGAGCGCCCCGGTTGCACTCCCGCCGATCTCCCCAGAGTGCGGCTACCAGTCATGCATGCTGACGCTCCCCAAACGCCTGCGACCCGCCTCAGCTAAGAATCGAGATACGAGCGTATTTTTTGGGGCACGCAGAGGTGCGGATCGAGGGCGAGAAATGCGAACGCGCCGTTGTACAGGAGAGATAGATTGCCGATCATGTTCAAAGCGTCCGCATGGAGACCAGCGTTGATGACACCGTATACTCGGGTTAAATAGGGACGGGGAGGATGATCCGCGTTTCCCGCCGACCGTGCAACGCTCTCCGACACCTGGTGGAAACGAGTTGAATAAATGACAGAGGCAAGTATGCAAGGTAACGCACCATCGCGAATCTCTCTGTCCTTCCATGGCCCGGACTCCCACTACAAACGGGGCCGTGTGTTCTCCCTTCATCCTATATGCGACTGCCGGCCTTTCTACCCTCGGCTCTTCTGTTAGTAACCCCCTGCGATCGGCGTCACAGCTCCTGACTTTATTTCACCACGCAGAATAGCGCACCCGTGTATATTTGGGCAGGCTCTAAGGCCACCGGCACGCATCTTCGAGTTAGTTACTCCATTATCAATATCGCCATACTTACCACCATATCCCGCACAGCTTCGTACTATGCATACTCAAGCCGGCCTCGATAAGGCTTCAGCGTTAGACGAATCGCATCCTTTAGCCGAGTCGGACCTGCCGGAGTTAGTCGACGAGGCAATGGAGAACGAGAAGGTGCTTGTCGGCATGAGCAGAGGATCGGAAGACTAAGATTTTGTCCATCGTCGCCCGCATGTTTTGCACTATGTCCTCGAAATCATCATGATGTTCATATCGCTTTGGAATCCTGATGCAGCGTGCAAGGTCCCACCGGTTTGGCCGGGGCTGAGCCCGGGCCGGAGAGAGCTAGTGCGCGTGCCTGCCTGATCGTGCGCTGCGCTGATCAGCATTACAGGTACCTTGCAGGCCGTTCACCAGTGATTCCGTCAGCCCAGCAGCTTGCGACCGTCGCCCACATCCTCTCAGATGGCTCCAGCTCTCAGCCCGACTGCGTCGCCTTTGTCCCCTCCGTCCCCTCCGTCCCCGTTGTCCCCGTTGTCCCCTCCGTCCCCTCCAAACGGCGCTTTCACGGCGTCATTTTGCATTAGGCACTCGACCGTGCGCTCGATATTCGTACGTACCTGATGTGCTCCACCCGGCTTTGTCTGATATGCTGCCACAGTGTAGTGGACCACCCTCGTCGCGCTTGGAGAACCGGCTCTCCGGACGTTGCGGGGTGCGAGCAGAGCTCAAGGCTGCATCGATGGACACATATAACGTCTGCCCTGGATGCGTTCTTGAGGTGTGTCCTTATCGATGCATCATGTGCTACTACTGAAGCCTTTCCTCGCAGGCCTCCCGCGTTCTGAAGCGGTAGTCCTCTCTGTCCGTCTTATCCCCCTGGATTGCAGAGATCCTCCACCCGTAAGGTTTTTTTATTGGGCAAGCGTAGCCGTCCACTAAGTCACTCCCCCTGTCAGACTTGCATCTCTCCAGCGCATTCTCATTCTATATTTGAAATAGGAAACCTCGCCGCTTATAGCTCATGCCTAGACACTCATTCTTCGCCCATTTCCTTTGTTCTTTCGGGATTGTCAATACGTGCCGATGTATCTTATTCTGGGGTATTGTGAATACACGCACGCATCCACGGTGCCGTGTGAGTGATGCGTCGTGCCGTCCCGCAGCGAGCCCGATACATGTGCGGCACTTCAACCTGCTTGTGAACCGGTACGCCGCATGGTAGCATTTTCTAGGAACGAATATCCCTGTGCCTGCCACTTAAGCAACAACTGGCTCTCACGGCAGAAAGGATGAGTTTCGCCCAATATGTGCGTAGTGCGACGCACCTTTAGACGGGAAACTGAACATATATACTGTCGGTCCGATCTCCGCGGCCTTAGCTGCGACGCGATGACGCGAAGTCAGCGTGTTATCTTTTACGCTCACCTTGAAGTCTTCGACGCGTCCACGTCCAACCGCATATCCCATGGACTCACAACGCACACGACGCAAACTATGCGCTACGTCAAGAGCTATTTGATGCATCCTGTCCCACTATGCGCAGTGTACTAGCCGTGTGCGCCGCTAGCGCAGACCTGATCGGTACGTTCAACAGGAAAAATCCACGCCCCAGTGTTCGCTCCTTTGTGCGAGGTGGTGTCCCTGCCAGGCAACTCGCACGCGCCCGGATTCCACAAGCTCTGAAAGAGGTGTCTACGGTGTGTCCCCTCCAGCTCTGCTCCCTGGTTGAGGTCGAGGGAGCTTACTATCGAGTTGTGCACGTGTAGCCAGTGGGATTACGACAACCCTCAGCCCTTCGGCATCGCGCGCAGACCTGGCTCTCTTCTTATCCTTTCAAACCCAAAGGGTAGTGCCTTTCCACGCCTTTTTGAGCAAGGCCAAAGTCCTGGATCCTGGCCCAATCACTCCCCGCCTTCATACCACCAGTAGGCAGTGCGAGAGTGTAGTTATAGCTCACTATTTGGTATCGTTTGTCGGCCGCATCGATTCGAGGACGGCTTCTACTTCCCGCTTCTTGTCTCTCGCCCCCATGCACGCCCGTTTCGCTATGAACCATCTGCTTTCTTTCGTTGCCGTCGTGCTCGTCGTCTGCGTGCATGCGATCCCTCCCCACACCGCACCAGTACTGTCCGCAGAGCTACCTCCGACGACCTCTAGTGCGTGATGCCAGATTTGTACGATCGATTAGCTGATCAGCTCCCGGGCTGGCTAGTAGGCCGACGCGACGTTATTGGCGACGTCGCGAGCGTAATCCAGGCAATCGACGGAGCGACGATGCCAACTTCAACGACCAGCGCGGCGCCGACTTCAACGACCTGTGCCGCGCCTCCAATAACGTGCCCACCGCTCACGCCGTCCCCGTCCCCATCGCAGCCGCTGTTCAACTGGTGGACGGCCTTCCTCACAAGCGCGACGACTTTTGTGCGTCGGGCCTGTCTTTAATGCTGGCGTCGCTGATATGCGTCCGAGAAGACGCACCCCGTTGGCGTGTTCGCCTTGTGGCTCGCCGGCGCCGTATCCTTCGGCTTTTTTATGTGGTTCGCGTACAGCACGTTCCTGACGCTGTTGGAGATCTGGACAGTGTGGCTCAAGGCCAGGTTTTCCACCGATGAGCGCGAGGCTCACGCGAGTAAGATGCGCGACACGTCCACGCAGACCACACAGCTGCAAGAACGGGGCACCCAGACAGACGTAGGGCCGGGACCTGCGAAAAAGACGGGCTTGTAGGATATAACGAGTAGGCGATTGAATGATTCGCTTCTGGATAGGGATTGCAGAGAATAGGATCGCATTTGTAACTCATAACACGCACTAGATACCTTTCCAATATCTCTTTCATGTACTTTTGAGCACTGTGAAGCATATATGTGGACTTTTGGCACACTACTAGTATACGCGCGGGATAAAGTCACGGGGTCCGGACCGATGGTCGCGTTCGTGAACTCGCGAATGACGGCATTAGCGTTTCCCTTGAACTATTGCGATCTCTGTCATCGCGTCCGACTGGACGCTCCACGCTCGGCCTTTACCCACTTATTTCACTATTTTCCGCAGCGTTCTTCGGCTTCCCCTGAAGCCAAGAGGATATTTACAATCCCCCAATCTTTTTTTCGAACGCTAGGGTGTATCAATGCCCCGAATGTGATCTCGAATTCGATCGAGGGGCAGCCAGAGGCCCGGTGCGCCCCAAGGCTTTGAGATATTGCCCCCATTATTCCTCTAACTTTCGTTGGGTTACAGGAGGATTTCGCTCATAGCTGGTCTCGCTGTGTTCTTGAGCAACTCGGACCTCGACCATGTCCCGAATGCCAGCAGTGTGTGATCCGTGCTCAGCCTGTGCCACCTCTCGAAGATCCTGCTAGCTCTGCGAAGCCCCATGCGCTGCGGCGGCGTCGCATCAAGGTTGCTAGGTACGTCGACGAAATTTGAGCCGTGAAGGACGGGTCAATCTCGTCGCTGCTGAGACGTGTCCCAGTGCCTGTAGCACCAGCTGCAAGGCGGGGATATGAGCGCGCACAGTTCTTGCGCACCCATACCGTAATTTGTGAGGGGAAACCCGTCCGAGTCCCCTTCGTCGTTGCCAAGACTCTGGAGCTCTCGTCCTCAACCGGTCCTACTCGCGCCTCCGAACATCGGGCGCTTCTGGGACGTATAAATGTGGCTCGCTGCCAGAACCCATACAAGCAGCCTCACTTGTTCGCACCTTCCTTCTCTGCATCGATGGCTCAACCATCCCGCCGTGTTCTCACCCCGTGCCCTGTTATGTCGGCAACGCGCACTAGGGCGCCTGTCTCTGCCACCGCAACCGGCAAGACGCAGCCAAACGCGGTATATTTGATTCTCGGTTCTGGGTTCCGACGACTGAAGGACCTTTAGCGCAAACGTGCACTGTCGGAGCCGGCCCAGGACTCCGACAACGAACGTCTCCCCCAGCGGCAACGGTACGAGTCGTTGCGCATATCGAGTGAACCCCAGCTAATCGAACTTGCAGGCAGTTCATTTCAGAACCCGCGTCTTCCGACAATGATCAAGACGGATCGTCTGAAGACGAAGAAGCCGGCCACGATAAATTCACCTTCGACCCGGAAGGCGTACAAGGCGAGCCAGTGGGCAGTCGCGACTGGAACGAGATCGGAGAGAGCGACGCCCCGGACGACATCTTCGAGTTCCAGAGACACAAGGGACGGCTCCTCGGCCGCTATGTCGTGCCGCATGGTAACTTTAAAGACATCATTGAGACGGGTTTGGCCAACTATGGCAAGGACGGGGTCAAGCGTACGATGTAGTACGTGCCTCGTCTTCACACCACTCCTGTCGTTGCTGAACGACTGCTATAGCCAAGAGAACCTGTATGACATGTTCCTCCGGGTCTTGAGCTACGACACGCCTCTGGTACGCCATGCCAGTGTGATCTATCAACGCTATGGTAGCATCACCGCAATTATCAAGGCAGTAAGTCGAAACACGCCCATGTTTGCTTCCATATTACTAAGGTGCACACAGCTTGATGCGGGCCGGAACGCGGCGCGTTCTGAAGATGTCTCTGCCCTGAAAGTCAATATAGGATTGTTCTCCAAGAACATTATCGACTGGGAGGGCTCGAGCTACAACAAGGTGCTCCGTCACGAGTACGGGTTCCGGAATGAGGTAACCGGCCGCCTGCTGTGCCCGGTGACCAAAGACTGGAACGATCCGGAGTAAGATCTTTACTGTTGCCGGTCTCGGCGCTGCTGACTGATCCATCAGGATCTCTCGCCAACTCTGCTTGAAGGAGATCGTCCCGACCATCGACGACATCCCGAGATTCTTGTATCCGAACAGCAGCCCGGTGGACTTAACTGAGCTTGCTAAAGGCTTCATGCAAGGCGAGCTCCTTGAGGCCGTGAGCTCGTGTTCTCACTGAGGATAGCATATCAAGCTGATGCAAATTTAGGTCTTCACGATGATATGGTTCGCTCCCTCGACAGCCCTCGGAACCGGGCGGACGACGCGCTCCAGCAAGGCAGTAATATACGGTCTGGATCACGTTACCATCGAATCCATCGCATACGTCGCGATGCTGGTAAGTGTTCTCGCTTCGTCAAAATTTATTGACACAATTGTTTCTCAGATACGGTTTGTGCTCTCGGACCAACCAACATTCACTCCTGGAGGTGCCGTCCCATCGAGGGGGTCCTGGCCTCTAGGCCAATTCTGTCTCAAGCTCATTGACCACGCTTACAACACACTGCTTCCCGATGAATGCCGCGCATTGCTCACATGGTGGAATGAGTAAGTGGCATGTGACGTGATACCTTCCAATCTGATGCGGCGACAGGTCGATATTTCCCAATCACATGATTGCCGCGCCAACGAAGGATAAGACCAGTGCATCCGCACTCATGGAGAAGCAGCTCGCCGCAAAGCTCGCCAAGCAGAGCGAGGCCCGCGATAAGTATGACGACTTCTCAATGCCGGACTATGAGGACGAGCCGGACCAGGACAAGCCGGATCAGGAATACGACAGCGAGGACGACGATGATAACAGCCAGGGCGTGCAGAGCATGGTGACGGAATCTGCTCGCGCTGTTTGACAGGCTGACAGGCATTTGGTCCGAATGACGAGTAGCCCCCAGCCTGAAAGGGGTATAAACTTACATAGATATTTCTGTTTTGCATTTGACCCTGTATTGTATCTACGCCGCACACGGTACTAATAGTAAAGCTGGCTCACGAGATTGACGGAATGCTGGATGTATACAGTGGGAGAAATACAATAAGCCATCTTGCCGCCGCCGCCGCTGGCGCTGCTGGTGGCCTATGCAGTCACGGGACATTACACGAACCGCCAGCCACTGGTCATGCGCTGCCAGTACCGGTCATTGGAATGACAATGGTACTATGACCAATTGCACCTCTGACAAGCTGACGGCAGCTAGGTCCCGTGCCCTTGCAGCCCGCTTGCCATCTTTGCAATCATGCTGACGAAGATGGGGGCTAGTTGCAGCGCAACTGCAGCCGATTATAGCACTTGCAGCGTGATTGTAATTGGTTCAGGAGCCGCGGGTCATCCGCTGGCAATATACACCGGCGCTCAAGACCGGCTTATCGGGAGTTACAGCCGATTCGGCTGAATGCGGGCAATTTCGGAACATTGCAAGCATCGGGCGCATAATTACAATAGCACAAAGAATCGTGCGATGTATGGCTCTCCCGTATGGAGGTCCTCCGAGCTCGACCGCCCTTTTCCCTCCCAGTTGCGAGATGACAGTCTATCTGTCCTAGTGCCCAATATAAAGGGAAGCACATACAAATCGGACATTTATCGAGTGATGTAATATCCCGAAGGAAAGGGTGTGCGGCGGCTTGAAAAGCGAAAAGTTGACTCCATCCGAGATTGTGAGGAGAATGGCATGGATGGGTAGCCGCTCGGACGCCCACGCGGCGACTTGCTTATCCATAGCAGGCGGATTGTCTATGACTCAGGCTTCGGAAGGGCGCATGTAGGTAGGTGATATACCAAAGAGTGGCCATAGGGCCCAAGGAAAGAAGATGCAGGATAGCCAAATGACAGACGGGGGACCAGTTGACTACGTGACGGGAGCCGCTGGCCAATGAGTAAGCCGTCCGCAAAGCGCTTCGATCACCTGCTCTCATACATTGTGCTGCCTTCTCATATCAGCGGTCATAGAGGGCGGAACGAGGGCGGAACGGGCAAAGAGCCTGAGAAGCATTCATCGATATGCGAGAAGTGGAGGGCGTACGGGATGGAGACAGACATGACGACGGCCTACGGCCTTGTGCGCGAAGAGATGGTTGATGAAGTTTTCAAGCTGTGGGCGGCTTCCCGAATTAAAACAAACAAGGAGCCTGAAGCTGAAGGCCTGAAAGGCAGAGTGTATGCGTGGCACGTGCGAGGAGAGTTCAGGACGCGACTCAAGTCAGTACTGTACCGTATTAATTATCTGATCTTCGAGCCGGCGCGTGACTCACAGGAACTTGTCGCCGTCCTGATCTAAGTATCCTGATCTCCGGATCTATCCTGTCTTGGCAGCTTGGCGAAAGTACACAAAGCGCGACTACACGCCGCCAAATATAGCGCCACACATATACGCGGTGCGCACTGCGTTTTCCTTGTTCACTCCCTCGGTAATGCTCGGCATCGTAACGGCCGCGCTAGATACTATTGTTCCTGCCAGTGAGACGTATGCCTTGACATACTCCTCAATAGCCTTCAACAAGCGTCCATGGGCCGCTTTCAACTGTCTTGGCCAAGATCGCGACCTGCCAGCTAATTGCAAGGGTGGCCGTCTGGATCGTCGTGTCCGAATGCGCCACTGGCAGGCGCTTCGCGATTGCGGCGTCATCATGCTGCCACTATAATCACTAGTACTCTCATGCATCTGCGCCCTCAGAACGTCTCTTATCCCACTTGCCTCGTGTCTTCATCGTGTCGAAATCCCAGGAAGGTTATCTATACCCCTTCATTATCTTTGGGTCGCTGCCTTGGTCGCTGCTCTCCGCGCTGACATTGAAGGCTTTGACACGAACTACCTCGGTCACCTCTCCTTTGGTACTACCAGCCAATGCCAGTGTCACAGCGGATTCGAGAACTAATTCGTCGTCGCACTCTCCGCGAAATCTACTCCGATGAGCTAGAGAAGCTTCGCCAGGGCCATGCGGTGTGGAATCCTCGACCCGTCCAGCGGCCAGAGGGCCAAACCGATCCTCCCGTCAGCATAGGCGATGTCGGGTATTTCGATGAAGGCCAATGGATTCACCTCTTCAACATCCATCGCGAAGAAAACCATCAAAAAGGCTCTCCCAGTCTTCCTGATAAATTCGAGGTCGTGCCCCTGCCGGAAGGCGATACCGAGCGAATCGTCCGTGGACCTCGTCATCTATCCTCTGCGACGTCTACGTCTGCAAGCATCGACTCGACGGCCAACACGTACGCGGTGTTTCTGTTCGGCTGTCGCCGAGTGACAGACGGTCTACCAGCCCAGTATTGAATGTACAAGGCCCGTCATTTAGCGTCAGCTTCGAAACCAGGGCATCTCTCGTATATTTCTGTCGCGCAGAGACTTACAAAACACGGTATATGGACAAGTGCACTTGCTACGCCGTCGAACAGCTCTCGCAACTAGAGAAGCTTGTCGAGAAACTTCATAAGGCCGGTATCCCCGAGGACAGGCTTAACGTTAATCAATTGGTCATCGTCTACGAATGCACGCTTGCGCAGGCTTGGATCCGGAGCGTCACGCGAAAGAAAACGTCTAAGTTCAGCCTTGGCGCCACAGTTACGGCACATGCAGGCCCTTCAGTGTCGTTGTCGGTGTCCTTTACCAAAGCTAGCATGGCCCCCAGCTATGACTACGATTACGGGCCTTACGAGCACATTAAGAGAGTGAGCGAACCAACTTCCGACGGCGATAATGGATTCCAGTCCCCCCCTCCGCCGAACATTGACGACTTTCAAGGACCGGCCGAGCAATGTCTATTCATAAAAGGTGTTCAACTAGGACGGCTCACGGATGAGGAGAAGCGGAAGTTCAGTAAGAGCAAGACTGCGGGGAAAGAGGACGGGGGAGGATTCGTGGGCCGTCAGGACTCCGAGACTGGCGGCGGAGGCGCAGCAGGCAGCGGCGGCGGCGGCAGTGGCAGCAGTGGCGACAGCAGCGGTGGCAGCGGCGGCGGCGGCGGCGGTGACAGTGGTGGCGGCAGCGGCAGTGGCGGCAGCGGCAGCGGCGACAGCGGCAGCGGCGGCGGCGGCGGCGGCACTCAGGATGGCGGTGCAAATACAGGAAACAACAATATCTGGATGTACAACGATCGCTCAGGTACGGGTGCTGTGATGGAGGCAGGTCTTGGATTAGGAGGAGGGGATCAAGGAGATGTAGGAGCTGATGAAGAAAGTCCAAGCGACGACATTGGCCGAGTCGATGCTAATATCATGGGTGACGATGGCAGTGGAAGCGAGAACGGAGGGTTTAGAGATGACGATGTCATCGAATACGGTGAGTTGAATGACAAATTCTTGGCGCTCCTTACACCTGATGAATTTCAAGATGGTGCTGGAGATGAAGAATTAGATGAAGATAATCTCCCTGGAATATCCGTCCGCCTCGAGAAGGTGAGTGTTCCAAGATCCGGGTGCGATAGTCCTACGTTGTTATGACGGGCTTGCATAGGCTACGGACGCCCGGACACGCATATTAGAGTATATTCTGAATCCGGAGGTATTGTGCTCAAGCAGCTATTGATATGATGCTTCGGTATTGATGTCATAATATCTAGTATTCTGATGCGGAGATAGCAGTTGTTCGCGACCACGATTTACGCCCTTACTTGAAAGTGCGCGATCTTCCTCAACAAAGCTCTTCCGATTCGTTTCACTCGTTTAAATCATCCAACAGGAGATTGAAGATGGAGTGGATCTCAAATATGTTCTTGCACAAAACCGTCCCCCAGTTCTGACCTTTACCGTGGACAGCGGCTTGCTCGGTACGGCCTCTCTATGGCACAATTCTTATCAGTATCGAACTCAATTCACGTCGAAGGCTCTCTCTCAAGGATCGACGAGGATTTGCTGTACGCAAGGTCTGGACGCGTGCCCACACATAGCGACGTACTCGCTCCAGGACATAGTACGTCCATCTTGACGGTTTAAATCATGCTGCACTTTTTGTGAGGCTCACGCGATAGCCCAGCAGTGTCCCCTCGTTCTCTGAAATCCCCGACACCTGTTCCACGAAACCGGCTCGTCTTTAAAATAGCCAATATCGACAGCAGCCTTGCGCAGGATCCGGAGAGCGATCTCATTCTCTTCGCGGGAGAAATCCTCGGTATAACCCGTGCTACCGAGTTCTCCGTATATTCTTCGCAGACAGCTTCTTACCTGGACGAGCCGATTGGGCGTGCCGTAGTGCTCATGGCTGGCGGTACAAAGTCTACGATGAAGTTCGTCGGCGGAGACGATTGCGATTTAGGACATGATGCAGTCGCCATTCGAACATCCGAGGCGCAAGACATCTTCCTCGTGTCCGCTGTCGGCGATGCGCTTACCTACGTTCGGACTGCATTAGAGCAACAGAGCACCGATCTCCGTTCTTCCTACGGGTTGCCTCAGCTTACCGTCGTTTCGAATGCAGAGGAACGCGTCAACCTCATTGTCAACGCTGAATCCGCGCACGGCACGATCCAGTTCCTGTATCCCCGGTATTCCAACGTTTATTCGCTTGGGCTCCGTCGGCTGCATCTCTCCGTACCGCAACATCTGAAGCGCCCAGAGCTGACCGCTGTGCGTGTGCGGGATGTCCTCTTAGCTGGTGCCCACTTCTTCAAGTACCTTACATGCGAGCCGAAGAATCATCTTGGTGTACTGAGGGGGCCGCACGTGCAGGCGACGCTACATGAGCTTGCCGAAAGCGATGACTTCGTCATGGTAGGCAACCGGATCGATCGTTCAATGCAGATCGTCAGCGTTCTAGAGATAGACCCGGTCCTCGGCGCCTACAAGGTCAGGGCAGGAAAGCCGGGAATAGTGAATGGGGGAGAGTGTGCCGCATACGGTGTCCAACTCGTCAATAATCTGGAGCATGACCTGTTCGTGTGGATGTTTTTCTTTGATTGCAGCACACTTGAGATCCGTGAGCAATTTATGTTTTGCACAAGCTATAGAATTGACAGGATTTTGCAGGTACCGTGACTGAGCCTCGCACGGCTGTCGCGGGATCCGGAGGGGTCGCCTCCGTGCCTGGCCGTGCGCGCGACCAAGAACCTCGGCCAGCGCCTCTCAACTTTGGGAGCGGTGGCAATCGGCCTTTCGTTTTCCACCTAGACAAGGGGCAATCACTCGACGTGGGCTTCTTGCGCATATTCATCTCGACAAGCTACGGAGACCTTTCGAGCATTGCACAAGACCCCCCCGTTGAGGGCTACGAGGAGGCGAGGTATAAGAGGGAACAAGGAACGCGCGGAACCATAACCGGACGGAAAACGCGCAACTTGGGCAAGGGGCGACAGCCGATTAGTATCGCGGAGGAATCATCAACGGAGAGTCTGGAAGCATGGACGAGTGAGTTGGAGGAGGAACTCGGTCTATGGGACGTCATTACCCTTCCCTTGGTCCAGCAGGCACATTGGGATTAGTCGTAGAGCCAATGTTCTCCCGTTCATTGCCAACATGTTACGGGAGATTCGTGAGCATGTGTACGATACTAGCGAAAGTCACTTGATGAGGAGTGATAGGAACTGTACGGCGTGGCACTTACAGGACAAAAAATGAGTAGAAAGGAACCAAAGGCCCGGGGAACATAATGGTCCGCTGGGTGAGATGACGACCAGAATGGTTGGAAGCAACGTGAGGACGAGCGACACTCCTACCACCAACGCCTGAACACCAACGCCTGATCGAGCCAATAGTGTCAGCAATAGCTCGCGCTATGGTGAAGAAACTCCCAGTGAGGACGATAGGATACTGCGCAGGTACGAGTGAGTGACCCAGAGCGAGCACCGAGACGAAGACTTCAGATACATCGAGCGCAGAACATTTAGATCTGTAGACCCATCGTTATCAGCCGTAATAATCAACGTACTACGTCACCAGCGAGACCTGCAGCATCGCGAAAATGATATATAGTACGTGCATATTGCCATGTCGACTCGACCTTTTCCCACCAGAACGATTGCCACCAGCCGAGCGAGGGTCGAAGCTTGTTCCATTCGCGGAACTTGAGGTTGCGCAGTCCTGTATCATCGGATGTTGCCACTGCAGGCGCGTGCGCCGGCCCGACGCGTGGCGAGTGCTGTGGCAGATCAGGGGTGTTGGCGCCCGGAAGTTGCACGTCCTCGTGTGCGAGTAATATGCGAGCCTCGTGGCCCAAATTCACGCAAGCGGCGGCTTTGGGTGGATCCGTCACGCCAACAAAAATAGGTTTCGATGAAGCCCGAGAAGGCGACATCCGAGCAATAGAAAATACAGTAGATCCTCGTGTAGGGCCGTGTGGGGCAAGATTCGCAGAACGACGCGACGATCAAGGGCGCAGCGGCCGAATCAGGGAGAGGCGTATGCGCGGATCCCGAGGACGAAGGGAACATATCTGAAATTGTGCAAAGGGGCAATCGGCAATCAATACCTTCGGATGTACTATGGACCTGGGCGGTATGTGAAGTACCGTAGCGCGGATAGAGTGATTCCAGCCGCGTGGCGAGGCCCTCCTGCGGGGTGGAGTATGCTGGGCGTGTGCCGTTCAACGATTCGTCTTCTTTTCTGTAGTTCGTGCGATCTTTTCGGGACGATATGGGCGGCAATGATATGAACAGCAACCGCCTGGAAGTCCAGGCACGATATGGTGAGATAGGGTGGTGACGGTCAGAGCGAACATCGAAAACGCGGCGAGCAGCGGCCCCCGCGCGGCTAGCCAGCAGACTGCTTCTGGCCCTCATGCCCTCTCCCATCCCCTCCTCCTGTCCTTCCCTCGCTTCCTGATACCCAGTGCCCGACTACTCCACGCTCCTTACCATCCCATCTCACGCGCCTCCATTTCTCTTTTTCTGCCGCACTGCATTGCTTGCCATGTCCCGCAACAAAGGTGCCCACGACCCACACGCAACGCCCGAGGTCCGCCTCAACGGCTCCCCCGTCGGCAGTCCCATGTCGGGTTCTGCATCGATGCGCAGTGGCAGCAGCTCGCCCGACGAGACTGGCTGGGGCTCTAATTTCTGGGTCACGCTTGTCGACCCTCAGGCGCGTCCGCGATGCGATTTGCTCTAACTATATCACTGACGGCGGCGATAGACGAAAGTGTCCTTCTTCGCATGCCCCGCGACGGGCGAGGTATCGTGGGATCCTCCTATCGGCAACTTTGTGTGAGTGTTAGTCTTTGTCCTCGTCTGCTGCACGGGGCAAAGTCGCGCGTGCTGCCGTGTGTTGGGGATCGATCGGGCGAGCCCCGGCGATATTTTCGCCCGTGGTTCACGACACGCACGGAGATTCCTATGTTCGGGGGCTATTCGCGAGTAAGATTGATCCCTAGTAGATGCTTTGATGCTGTCACGTCGAGGCGCGTCCTGCGCCCTTTCTCGTGCCAAACTATTGGTTCTGCTCCTCGCTTTCTGCGCACGCGCCTTTCCCTTTCTGGCCTGCCCAATAATGTTTATGCCTCATGTATTTCCCCCGCTTCCCGTTTCATCGATCCCGTATTACTCACACACGTACGCTCTCAGTCTCCCTCCGAACGACGACGGCGAGTGGTGGGAGATCACGGATGAGGCGAGCGGTGTACCATACTACTACCACACAAAATCGGGCGAGACGGTCTGGGAAAAGCCGACTGGTTTTGTGATTCCGCTGTCCGTCCTCCAGGTGCGTATTCTCGTCACCCTACTCTTGAGCTTATGCTGAGGCAATTGCGCTAGAATACTGCGCTCGGACGACGACTCTCTAAAACGCTTTCACCCACTGACCTCGAGTCGCTTGCCGGCTCCTTTCCCAACTCGACACCATCTACCTCCATTCACAAATCACCATCCTCGTCTTCGAGCCGCCGTTCATATCAGCCCCCAACCAACGGGCACATCCCACGCACATCTCCTTCCTCGTCTAAGCGCCCGCCTGTCACGCGTCGAGTGTCCGCCGATCATCATGGCAGGGGGCTGAATGTGGGAGGGCTGCCGCCCATCCCGGCGTCGGACGTAAGCGCGCCACCGACGCCAGTCAGTGCTAGGAGTAGACGGAACTCAAGAGGAAGCTCGAAGTCAACGCGAAGCGAAAAGGCTGGGCGGGGTCATGGAGCATCTTCAAACGGCGACCGTTCTTCTGCCAACGACAGTGTTTCGACCAACCACGACAAGTCATCCATACCCGACCGCGACCGCTACACGCCACCCCGCACCACGCAGCCGTCCTTTCGCCCGTCACGCACGCCACCGCAGAGCCTCAACGCGGCGGTCGAGCTTATTACGCAGAGCGCGAGCCAGGGTGGAAGCCCCGCAAGCACGGGCACGGGCGGGCAGTCACAGGGAAGCCCGAGTCCGCCAAGCCGAAGTGCGGGTCCCGGGGATACAGGACGGAACCAGAACGATGCGAGAAAACAGGGTCACGGCGGGGACAGCCACTATTCGTCGACAAGCAGTCAGTTTGCGCCGCTGCAGCTACCGCGACTCGCCATGGGCGCCTCGGGAGCGGCCGACGCGCCGCGGACGCCGACGGTGGGAAATGGGTTTCCAGTGGACAAGAGTGGCAACGGGAGGGTCCCCTTCAGTCTAGATATGCCGAGAACGCCGTCGACGAGCAGTGCTCCAAGGACCCCCAGCGTCCGCGGTGCACTGCAGACCATGGGCACGGGCGAAGGCAGTGCGCCGCACACACCCCTCACCGCAGATGTTCCGTCTCCTCCGCGCACGACGGTGAAGATGCATGGCAAGGAAATCAGTGGGCCGGTGCTGAATGCGGAGGCGACGATGAACATGACGCCGGTGAAGAAGCGCGCGGAGGGCCGGCCGATCCTTGTCGAAAAGAGCGCGGACACGACGGCGTCGATCGCGACGCTACGCTCCGGGTGCGTACCTTCGCTCTTCCATGCTTTGGTCGTGGGCTGAGATGGCGTTCTGGACGACAGCGCGCACCGAGCGCTGCCCGACGACCTCGCCTCGGACATCCAGCAATTCGTTGAGTCCGACTTCGCAAAGCAGTACTTCGCTACGCACCGCACGGGCCTCATCTTCCGGCGTACGGTCCCCGTTGAGCAGATGATGGCCTGGCAGCGCGTGCCGCTCGCATCGCCGCTGTTGAATCTCCCGCGTGTACTCCATCGCGACGCATGCAAGATCTTCAAGGTTGTGCAGCGCGTCATGGGTGATCGTGAGCGCGAGGGCCGCGCGATTGCGCGCATGCCGGATCCGACGGCGTCGGCGTCAGGTGCACGGGATCCAGGCGTGCTCGCGCTTTTGGAGGAAGAGAGGTGGTTGCTAGGGATGGGACTACTGCACGGAGAGCTGCGGGACGAGATTTACTGCCAGGTCATGAAGCAGGTTAACTGCAATCCGAGCGCGTGCGTCTTTGTTTCCTCCCTCCCGTCCCTGCGTAACATCGCCGCAGAGAGAGCATGTTCAAGGGCTGGCAGCTGCTTTGCGTGCTTGTTATCACCTTTCCACCGTCAAAGAACTTCGAGACGTACCTCCGCGGGTTCTTACAACAACGCACGGGGACGAGGGAGGGCCGGGTCGACATCATGACGAAGCACTGCCTTAAGCGGCTCGCGATAGTCGCAAAAAAGGGCCCGCGCGGCAAGCCGCCGACGATCGCGGAGATCGAAACCGCGTCCGACGCGGCGTTCAACCCCAGCACGTTTGGCGAGTCCCTCGACGCCGTCTTCCGCCTGCAGGAGCGCTCGTACCCGCACCTTCATGTACCCATCGTCCTGCCCTTCCTCGCCGACGGCATCCTCGCGCTCGGTGGGACGCGCGCGGAGGGCTTGTTCCGCGTTCCCGGTGACGGCGACGCCGTCGCGGCGCTGCGCACACGCATCGACCGCGGCGTGTACACGCTCGACGGCATCGACGACCCTCACGTGCCCGCGTCGCTGCTGAAACTGTGGCTACGCGAGCTGCGGGAACCGCTTGTGCCCGATGAACTGTACAACGAATGTATCGCATACGCGCACGATCCCGATGCGTGCGTTGCTGTTGTCGAGCGCCTGCCGACTGTCAACCGCCGCGTCGTGCTGTTTGTTGTCAGCTTCCTGCAGATGTTCCTTGAGGAGCGCGTCCTCGCGGTAACGAAGATGACCAGCGCGAACCTCGCGCTCGTCATGGCGCCGAACCTGCTCCGCTGCGGGAGTGAAAGCATGGCCGTCGTGTTTACAAATGCGCAGTGCGTACCCCCGTTTCTTTTCGTGCTGTGAGATGCTGACTGTGCGCTTGGACAGGTACGAGCAAACGTTCGTGCATAACCTCCTCCTGCATCTCCGATGCGACACCATCGACCGCGAATACATGCCCAAACACGGCCTTGGCGCCTCCCTGCCGCCCTCTGTTGCGCAGCCGCGCACATCCAAATCACGCACCCGCCGGTGACAACCGGACATCTTGCGTTTCTAACCTGCCTGGTCGACTTACTTTACTTCGCTCCCGCTAAACTAATTTGCCTCTTGTCTGTACATCTTAGCGTACCACCTTGTTTGTCTGCGCTCGCTTTCTTGCTCCCGTCTGTTTGCTGGTTTTATTACGTTCCGGTCCGTGATACTCGTACATATCGCCCACACACGCTCGTTCGATCTCGGACTGCTTCTGCCTGCATTTTCGCATGATCCGACCGACCCACCCTGTTGTTCTCTCCCTTGCTTTCCCCGGCATGGCAATGTCCAAGGAAGCTTGAAAGATTGCTCACTCCAGAGAGGGCAGCCGAGTGGTTGGGGAGCGCGCTGATTCGCCGGACACGTACAGTCTATGACCACGACTTTGAACACCCAAATTTGTTTTGCACGCAACTTGTGTCCTGTACAATTCTTCCGCTCAAAATTTCACAGGCATATTTCGATGGTCGTCTTCTATCCCTGATCCAAGTGTCAGAAGGAAAGGGTGCGAGGGAGAGAGGCGATTCGCAAATCTATGTGTTTGGGCACAACAGAGGGATTGTCACCAGTTTGAACACTCAGATTAGCCTTATAAGGCAAAGATCATCAACGATGCGCTGACTGTTCAATCCCATCTGCATGCATCAAAATCATTCTCCTCAGCCTGCACTTGTCTACGAACATTGTTTACCGTACCAATTGTAGAAATTGATTACAACAATCTCCTTCATGTGC
>MU273863.1:0-22304 GCA_022160365.1 Vararia minispora EC-137
CGGGTGCTGCTGGGCAGCCATCTGCGCCGCGGCAAGCAGCTGGCTCTGCATCCTATCGCGCTCGCGCTTCCTGCGCTGGCGCTCGGCGGCCTTCTCGCGCTTGTGCCGCTGCTGCGGGCTCTCGTTCTCGCGCGCGCGCTTGCGCGACGACGACGACACGGGCGGCGGGGGCGGGGGCGGGACAAGGGTTTGCGGGTCGGAGAGGGCGTCCATGATGGCTGCCGGCGGGCTCGGCGATTTGTCGCGGGCTCGGTCGCGGGTGATGCGGGGACGCGTCGGCTTCGAGGCGGGGCGCGGACGCGTCGGTGACAGCGGCCTCGTCGTGACCGCGCAGGGTGACGGGGAGAGGAGAAATCGGTGACGCGGCTCGTCACAGATACAGCTTATATACGCCGGCGTTTGCGCCCCGAATCGGCCTCGCCCCGACCGCCGTTTTCTGCCTCCGCTCCAGGCAATCACGTTCCCCGCCATTATTTCTTTTTCTCTTCCTCCTTCCCAGCCTCGTTCCGCTCGCTACCGTGCGGGAGTGCCCGACGCTAGCTGCAGCACACTGTAGCTTCCAGGGAATCCAGACAGCGCAGGGCGCCCACAATATATGGCAGACTCGATCGGCGGCCAGGCGCCGCACACGTAAGAAAAGACATCAAACACGCCCGCCGCACTCACGACCGCGCCCCCGCCGCCTGCCCCGGCCCCCGCCGTCCGCGGCCCCCGCCTCTCCGCCCGTACCCGCCCCAGCCACCGACATACGCACCGGGGCCCATCAGCCCAACCCCGCCGGGCTCCCCGAACGTCGCCACGTTGCGCTCACGCTCCTCCTCGCGCCGGTTCCGCCCCCCACCGCGCCCGCGGCCCCGTCCGCGCCCTCCGCCTCCGCCTCCTCCACCTCCTCCACCAGATGCGTTCGAGCCCGAGCTAAGCGAGTCGAAGAACGACTTCTGCGGGTCGTACGCCCGCGGCTCCTCAACCTCGCCCTCCTCCTTACCCCCGCTCCCATCCGCCCCGCCATTCACCCCCGCGCCCCCGTGCGCCCCCGGGCTCAGCGCCTGCTTGTCGAAGCGCGCGTTCGCGCTCGCAAAGTCGAAATCCGTGGCCGGCACCCGCAGCTTCGCGACGCCGTTCTGCTGGCGCAGGTCGCCGAGCGCCCGTCCGACCGTCTCGAGCGATGCGTCTGCCGTCTGCACGGAGCCTGAGCCCGTGCGCGGCGCGGTGGGTGCCGAGGCGGGTGGCCCACGTCCTACGGGAGCCGGCGCGGGTGCCGCGGGAGGCGGTGCGCTGCCGTATGGTTGCGCCGCGCCGTAGGGTACATAGCTGGGTGCGACGCCTTGCGGCCGTGCGGAGGCCTGTCGTGGTCCGGCGTACGGTCAGCAGCGTGTTTAGGCTTGAGAGACGATGGGGGGAAAGAGCGCGCTCAGAAGGAAGGCAACGGGATCTCCACACGGTGTTATGCGCTCTCGGCAAAATAGTGTACATCCGTCATCGGTTTCATCGTGACGATACGTGTAGGCGGGAAACAATCCAGGGAGGAGGACTCACGCCGAGGACCGCGGGATCGTCGTGCACGCTCGAGCGCGGCGCGACTTGCTCGTCGACGGAAAGATCCTTCACCTCCGACGCGCGGAAGATGATGTACTCGTACGGGTCCGGGACAGGCGGGATGAACTGCGCCGGCGGTCTGCGTCGCGTTCGTCAGCACTCGGTCCTCGCACAGGACGCAAAGCAGAGTGGTCAGAAGGAAGGCAACGGAGACATCCACATAGTTTTGCGCTCTCGGACGCGCGAGCACATGGCTCTATACATCCGTAATGCTTTTCATCGCGTACGAACGGGAAGGAGGTACGCACCGGCGCGACTCGGTGCCCATGGAGTACACTGCGGAACACGTCAGCCGGGTCTGATTTGGCGGCAAGGAGAAGGGACGGACGGACCATTGGAAAGTTGGATCGTCGACGCGTTGGGGTCGATACCAGCGAGAATGCCGCGGTAGCGGACGTCAGAGTGCGAGACGAGCGAGATGGGCTTCCTGCGTGCGCACTGGGCGCTCAGCGTCCGCAGTGCACTGTGCGCTTTTGCGCGGGGAAAGACGCACCCTATGAAGGTCGCCATGTTCCCGCTTCCGTTTCGATTCGAAGAAAAGGTTTCGTTTGTGTAGGAAAGAAGGGAGGGTCGATGCGGCGGGAGGGATAGAGCGTTGCGAGGGCACAAGGACGCGCGCTGGCCGGCAGTCTTGTCCGTCGACGATTTTCAGACTCCGACGTCTGGCCTTCGCGTTAGCTCGCGACACACCTGCACCAACATGCGGCAAAAAACCCTGATCATCCATTTCATCGACTCCAACTTTCGACTCCTGCTGCTGCTACTACTACAAACCACGCTCCTCCCAAGAGACTGGTCTATGTGCATACGGGTTACAAGAACGGGTGGGTGGGTATCATAACTGCGCGCTTCGCTGGTATCCGGTCGCCGGGCTGCTTCAAGAGTATGTGTTACAGGCGTCGAGTCCAATTTCGATTCGATGTGGCAAGGGGGTGTAAGAGGAAGGAGGGAAAGCGACGACAGGCGTGTTTTGCGTGGACTGGGGGCTAGCTTTGGTGGGTCGTGTGAAGGTTAGGTCGTGGACGGTCGTCGGTGCGCGCGCTGCAGGCCACGGCCCGTTCTCTACGCAGCGTCAGACTCAGCCCGTGCATAGACGCAGCTCGACGTACAGAGACAGAAGTCGAAGATTACTTCTTGCGCTTGTGGTACGGCGGCGGGCTGAGGCCACCCGGTGTCGGCGCAGGCACGAGGTATGGCGACACGTTGGAGCTCTTGCCGCCGCCGGCTCCCTGCGCGCCGCTCGCGCCGCCATTCTACGCGAGACCGACCGTCAGCTTGGCGCACACGCGACTAGTACTGGTGGAGCGGGAACGTACGTCGGCGGGTTTTCCCTGTGCGCCGGCCGGGGCGCTCTTGGAGTCCGAGTTGGCCGTCATACCGCGTTCAGCGCCGTCCTGCACTTTACCCGTCGTCTTCGCCACCGCGTGGGGGTGTAAAAGGGGGATACGGAGCGGAATGGACCAAGTCCCGTCCGCGCTTTATAGGCCGTGTCCCGGCCTGGGTCCTCGCGCGCCGAAAGCAGTCCTGGAATTCCAAGGCCGCGCCTGGAAGGCTCCTGTCGAAGCCGCCCGCACCCGCGCGCGTTCTATCGCGGCGCCCATGTCCGCGCCCGCGCGCGGGATTCCCGGTCGCATGCCTCCAGGGAGAGGGGGGTACCGCCGGACAGGGGCCGGGCGCGCGTCCCGGGAGCAGCGGAGCGGCGCACGCCTCTCGGAGCCTGTCCCGACCTGAGTTCAACCTGCGGTGCCCCCGATGGCCCAGAGCGCCATATATTGCTTCCCACCGGTGGCGAGGGCCTTGCCCCCCGATCGCCCTTGCGCCCGACGCGCGCGACGAAGCATTTCCGCGCGCACGGGCACAGCGGATGGTTGAGCACCCTGTGCAGCGAACGCCGTCACCTGATCTCCACGCGGCGCGAATCCCGCCGCGCCAACCGCCGCGCGCGCGCGAACCTTCAGCCCTGCCGCTTCCTCGGCCGGGTCTACGCACTTGGCGCGCTCGCACAACGCCCCACGCGTTGTGGCACCGCGCCCACCGCCCGCTTCGCCTTCCAGAGCATTCCGCACGCACCCACCGGCCCAGCGCTCTTACTCGCCCGCGTCGTTCTCTTCCCACCGCCCGGCATCCCAACAAGACCCCGCGCCGTCCTCATCGCAGTGGAAGCTCGCCGCGGAAGGTGCCCGCGTGCATGCAGAGAGGGGCGAGGGACGAGGAGAGGAGCTGCAGGGATGTGGGTGCAAGAAGCCGCCGGGAGAAGAGGCGCGCGATATGGCGCGTACCCTCCGGCTGCCCGCGGAGCCGACCAGGACAGGGGCGCCGGCCGGCCATGCCCCCATTCCCGGCCTCTCCGCCCGCCCGCCGTGCTGGCCTCGCTCTCTCTCTCGCCCGCGGGCCGCCCACGCACGCACGAACGCACACCGCGCACGGACGCACTCACGGCACGCACACGAACGCACACACGCACGCACGCAGCTTCGTCTTCGCGCCGCTGTGGAACCGGCCCGCACGCTTCGCCCGCGCATACCGGAGCGAGCGTGGCGCACGCGCCACACCCCGTCCGAAGGCCTCTCAGGCCCGCCGCGCCCGCGGCACCGCGCCGCACACCGTCGCCGCTACCGCCGCGGCGGGCCTGGACGAGGCACGCACGCGTGCTCGCACGAATAGGGGCGCGGCGCTCGGTCCGTTCTGCGCAGAACGTCTCGCCTCGCGGTACGGCGGATTTTTTCAAGAACGGCTGGTGCGCACACCGCTTGCCGATACTGGGAGACGCGTGCGCAACGGTTTTCTCTTTCTTGCTTGTGCGCGCTGGCGGAGTCTCGCGAGGACGCGCGGGGAGCGTATCTGGTCGAGGCCCCGTGCCGGCAGATAGCGGTCGCCGATTAGCGTTTGCCGCGCGCGTATGACTCGCAGGGCGACGGCAACTGTACTCGTACCGACCCGTACCGTATCGTACTCTTACCGCACCACGCTGCGCTGTAAGCCAACTGTGCGCATGGGGGGTACCACGACGTCTTCCCATGTCCAGATCGTGCACCGGAGACAGTAAAATCGGTACCGGCGAGTTAATTTACATGCGAGCGCACGGACAAATTGACGGAGCGGAAGGCACGCGTGAGGGTGCCACGTATACGCCCGGAAAGGGAGGGCTGGGGCCGGGAGCCACCGCCGGGCGCCGGCACTAGATGCCGAGAGGAGACACCGCGCGGAGTGTGCCGGAACGAGCACCGTCTTTCTTCGAACTCCTTGGCACCACCGTCTTTTCCTTTCGACGCGCGCGCGCGGATCCTAAATTCCGCGACGCGTACGGTACGCCTGCGCCGCGACGTCATGCACGCTCATCCCCGTCCGCGGTACGCCGTGTATCGCCGTGTGCCATATTGCGAGGAACGACGCGTGCCGGAATCGAAGTGTGCCGTCGACGGGCAGTGTGGTGGCAGCGCGTCAGACGCCATGTCACCGTCATCTGCGCGAGAATGCGATCGATGGAAGGCACACCTGAACGTCGTCACAGGGCCGTGGTCGGTGAGCGTCCTGTACATGTGCGAGGCGCAGATCCCCCTAAAGCCCGGGAGGAAGATCTGCTCAGAAAAAATGGAGGGGACTGCGAGAGGGCAGACGTGCGTACAGGGCGGCTATGAGAGGGATAGTGTTAGTAAAGGAGACAGAGCGCCAGTGACAGCGGAGAACGTACGCTCGAAGGGATAGGACATCTGTGAAGAATGGATGCGGTCTTGAGCCCCTAACGTACGGCAAACTAGAAGATTCCGACGGTACGCACGAGGTTCCATGCGTCTAGCCACCCGTCCATTAACGCAGATTCTTATGGAAAGATACCTTGAGAACGTGCCACTCAAGTTGAGCACCGTCAGGACCTTGGGGAAAGCGTCAGGGCAAAGCCGATAGAAACGAAGGCCACGCACGCACAACGGCAAGAATCTCGGCGGCACTTGCGATGACGAGCCACGCAATCCCCTGCGCAGCCCGGCTGAGCGATGACACCTGATGAGGATGTTTGCACGCACCGTGATTCTTGTCGTCGCAGCAGGTCGAGTATGACACTGAGCAGGAGCACGTCCAGGGCAAGGACGCCGGTGTCGTTAGCGATGAGTTCGTTCGTCTTTAACGCGCCGCAGAAACGGAGGCTGGGGACATATACGGCCCGGGCCTGCACGGGTCGCCAGGTGACTTTCAGCAGGGTGAATCGCACTTTGCGCACCAGGAATGGACCTGCACACGCCGGTTCAGCGGACGTCACGAAATCTGCATGAATGCCCACCGCGAGCATCGAGAACAGTGCTCGCTAGCCACACGCCGTACAAGATCATGGTCACCACGACAGTCCGACTGCATATCGCGACGCTAGCATGCATATGAGTTTATTCGGGGGCAACAGTGCGCGACGCGCATTCGCAGGATATGATCATGGACGCGGACGCAAGGCTTAAGTATGCTAGACACTGCGGTGCATCTGTCAGTGGATGCGTAATCTAGAGACTTGAGCCGAGGAATACGAGGAAGGCGATGAACGAGGCCTGGTTGGTCACATTAATCGGGGTGCGTATGAGTGGAGAGCCGGCGATGAACTATGCAGTCGCCAGTGACGCCTCCGTTTTGCTGTACCGGTAGGTAGATAAAAGCAATGAGGACACTTCAAGTTACGCGGCATCCTAGGTAAATCTATGCAACCAAAGGTCAGACAGAAGAGCACAGTCGCCACTCAAGAGACGTTGTATACCTGGATAGTCGACAGGTATTGTCTCCTGCCACGGAGAACGTCCCAGTCGTACTAGCAGGTAGGAACCAGCTCCCATCTTTCGTCGCCTTTAACGAAGGATGGCACGGGATGGCGAGTGGACGTGCAGGCACCGCGGGTGAGCTCTGGAGTGAGATCAGGCGAGGTGCCCAGAGGGTCGGAGTAGGACATAGCTGCGGCAGAGGCCAGAGAGCGGGGAGAGGGCACTACGAGATAGATGTACAGCCAGACCAACGACTGCACCCACGGGCTGTTCCACGGCGTGATTCGGTCTGCTGGCGGTAAGAAGCATCATTTTGGACAGATGGGGTGAATCAAAGCACCACATGGGAGGCGGTGCGCCAGCAATGACACCGTGTCCACGGGTCGGTGCTCGCAGCTTGATGCCCGGCGTCTGGATCGGGCCAAGATGGGGACGCCTCGCTGGTTGGAGATCTTCATGCTCGATTCCTTACCACGTAGAACCGCCGCTCGGCGCTCATATTTCTTGTGGGAACAGACCAGCTTTGAAGGCAGGCAACTTGAAGCTAGACTGTGTCCAAAAGCGCTCAGGTCTCTCGGACTTTTCTCAGAAGGGTGAGATGCCGTGGGAGCCGTGCGAGCGCGGTCACGCGACGGGGGGATGCGCGTGGGTCTGGTTTGCTTCGCATTTTGATGTTCTGCGGCGACATGACGCAAGCGGGGCTCGAAAAGCCTGGCGTGCCGTGCGGGCCGCGTAAGGGCGGAGCACCGAGAAGCTTTTGCCACGCGAAAGGGGAGGAGGGAGGGACAAAAGATGTGCGCGCGAGTCGTCGCCGTCGAAGAAAGGCGACGCGTAAGTCGGAGGCGAAAGACACGGCTCGTAGCGCGCATACAGTACATTCGATGGGATCTACTATAACGCACATGGCTGGGGTGACGCGTCCGCGTCCTCTCTCCCTCGCTAGCTTGCCTGGACCGGGGGCCGGCCTCGGGGCGAACTATCCTACTCGTTGAATGCGTGAGATTGCGAGAAGAAAGGTTCGTAGCGGGCCGGTTAGGGCTGCGACAATATGACGCGGCATAGCGGTTGCAGGCGAAGGCCGTATCACAGACGCAAAGGGGTCCCAAATGGCGGGAGGACTGTTCCGAGCCCGGATCACTGCGCCAACAATTTTAGAGCCGTCGGTCTTCAAGCTTACATTCGTTCGAGCGTACAGCGCATGCCCTTACTCGTGTGGTATTGACGTTATATGGAGTTACTGTATCTCTCCTCACAGAGAGCAAGCACTGCCATAGGCCGTGCTTTCAGTCATGGCGTGCATACTGGCATTGATATATAACTATTAGTTTATCCCTCGTAAAAAACCAAGAGCGCACTAGTTTCATCAAGCAGTTCAGTTGCTGGGCTGTCGCACCTTATTCCTTCGGCAGAATCTACTAATGCACCAGCAGAAACAGATTCAAAAGTTGTGTCGCAGTTTTTGTCAGATGCGACTGCAACACTGGCCGATGCTGGTGAAAAAAATGTATGCAAGCTAGCTTGGACTTTCTGGTCAGGAATGCGTGCCATCACCTTTGCAAGACGTCGCTGAACCTCCGGAGAATCAGCATCTTCACCCCTCTCCTCCGCTTCCTTCCGAATCTTCTGCCGCTTGCGCTGTGCTGTCCGCTCTGAATCACCACCAATCCCATAAGGGCCACGCTTGACACCTGTCCTATCTTTTGCGCCTCCTTTCTTGTCAATGGGTCCATCTAGCCGCTGTTCGGTGCTTTTCGTGCTTGCAACAACGGCCTTTGCTCGAGCCTGGGTGGAACGGGCCTTTGGACGCAATCTGAGCTGGTGGATAATATTTGTCCACTCATTGCTATCACTGATATCCTCATCAGACATGTCGTCCGTCGAGAGCCCGTCATCCGTGGACGGCTCGGAGTCGTCTTCTATTGAAGAACACACTGTGATGGGAACAGTGCGAGAAGACCTGGATCCTGTGATGCGGCGGCTTGTGCGGCGGGAAGAGCCTGGGAGCTGAGGTGGTTCTTGGTCATTGGCCTGCGGCTTCTTTGAGCCAGAAAATCGCCCAGTGCTGTTGCGAGCAGCCCGGGATTTCTTAGAACGACGTCCCATGATGTTCTTAGTACTGTAGCATTGTTGCTGGCGGGTTGAACTGGCGCTAGGGTGGTCACGTGATCCACAACCGCCAAATCAAGGCGGCCAACTTTAAATCTCGAGCTATCAAAAATTTAAACCGACAGTCCTCCACCCAATATCCTAAGGAACGTATTTATGCAATTTCAGCCCTAACGGCTGCATACTCGTGAGGCTATTAAGCTCGCGAAAACGACGCGTGAGACTTGTCACGAACTTGCCGCGGCAACCATACCACCAATTGCACTGCCTCGACGTCTTCCGCATTTCGTACGCGGCGGCGAAAGCGCGTGCGCTTGTCTGGCCGGGAAATGGGACGGATTTTGACCACCACCTCGAACACTGCCTGGTTTACATGCGCGAGATGGTTCTCTGCAGCGCGGATTCGACTCTAATTCCTACAATGCCGGGTTCGAACGGGGAATTGGCGACTAGCATTGGCGTCACGCATCGGTGCCGTGACTGGACGCAGCTGAGGAAGTGGGTGGAGGAGAATATGATGGAGACAGGCTCCACGATATGAATCAATTTTTCGAGTCTTCTTCCATTTTGATTATTTATCTATCCTGTATCAAGTCGAGACTATATCTTGAAAACCGGGGAGAGTGTTCGCGAGATCAGACGGCAAGCAGTAGTTCGCAATATCGTGTTTCTGTATACTTTATGCGGGATATCAGGTATTTCGGTACCTGATTTTTCGATGAGCAACGAGAATGTGACGCTGATACTTGACGGCCAGCGCTTGGTTCCCGGCAAGAGACTCGAGTGCAGTAGGCGCTAACAGAGCGCGGGAAAAGCCGGCCGGGTGGACGGCTCGCGGTCTGCGAAAGGAAAGCATGTCGCTACCGTCACTGGCAGTGATCTTCGCCTGACCGAGACACGTATAAATGTCCCAGGTCAGGATGTCGTTGTGCGCCTCGTGCACTTCCGCCCTAGTGCTCTTCTTATCTAACTCGGCATGGCCCACGTAGCTTTGCGTATTGGAGTTGATGTTGGCGGCACGAACACCGACGGTGTCCTCCTCGACCCTGCCGCAACTGGCTCACTTAACCGTGGCATCCTTGCTCACCACAAGGCCCCCACTACTCCTGATCCTTGCGATGGTATTGAGACCTGTATCCGGAAGCTACTTGAGGATGCGCACATCGAGGCAACACAAGTTACGAGCCTGGCAATCGGGACGACGGTCAGTATCGCGCGTGCGCCTTCTTGAACATCTAAATCTCTGAACCATTTGCGTATGGTTATAGCATTTTATCAACGCCGTCATCGAAAAGAATCCTGCACGTCTGGTTCCCGTCGCTGTCATCCGCCTTTGCGGTCCCTTTGCGCGCGAGCAATACCCAGGCATCGACTGGCCTCAGGACCTCGCGTCCATCATTTGCGCTCATTGTGGTTTCGTTGACGGCGGGCTTGAGATTGACGGTGACATCATTCGCGAGCTTGTGGAGGAACAGATTGCGGAGGAGTGCACCCTCATCCGTCAGAAAGGCATCAAGAGCATTGTCGTCAACGGCATCTTCTCGCCCGCGGACATCGTCGAATGCCAGGAAGAGCGTGTAGGCGATTGGATTAAGAAATATTACCCAGAGGCGGAAGTCGTACTCTCCAAGCATGGTCCGCCTTCGCTCTCCTTGCCTTCCTTGTGCAGCCTCACACTCTTCTAGTCGCGAATCTTGGCTTCCTCGAACGTGAAAATGCCGCAATTTTGAATGCGTCCATCATGCCCTTCGCTCGTGCCACCATTGCTTCTTTCGAGCGCGCCGCCCGGTCTTTGAAGCTCACGTGTCCTGTCTTTCTCACTCAGAACGATGGCACGCTGTTACCTGCCCACCGCGCTGCTAGCGTGCCCATCCGCACTTTTAACTCCGGCCCGACCAACTCCATGTCCGGCGCTGCATTCCTCGTGCGTCATGAGTTGGGATTGGCTCGGCGCGCAATGCTCGTGATTGACATCGGTGGGACGTCGACGGACATAGGCATGCTGCTACCTAGCGGACTGCCGCGCCAGGCTGCGGCCATTACGGACATAGTCGGAATACGGATGAATTTCTCTTGTCCGGATGTCAGGAGGTGCGTCTTCCCCTTTGCTTACGGACCGTGACGGCTGCTGAGTGCACTGAGATCAGCATCGGCCTTGGCGGTGGCTCGATCGTACGCAGGAGCGAGAAAATGACAATTGGGCCCGACTCAGTCGGCCTTCGAATTCAGACCGCTGCCCTCATCTTTGGTGGCGACACCCCAACCGCCACCGACTATGCCGTTGCAGCGTCTACCGCGGAGCTGCACATTGGCAATCCCGCTCGCGTACCGGCAGACCTGCGCGTGCACGCGGATGAGTATCGGGCTGTGCTGCATGAAATGCTCGAGGGTATAATCGACAGGATGAAGACCAACGCTGAAGACATCGACCTGTTGCTTGTCGGCGGCGTGCGTGCTATACTGTTTCCTTTTGCCTTGTATAATGCTCTGATAAGTTTGGAAGGGTGCTCTGCTGGTTGAGGATGGGACGAAGCTCAAGGGTACGAGTAATGTAATCAAGCCGAAGTACTCCAGTGTTGCGAATGCCATTGGTGCAGGTACTGTCCTTTATGCGTGTCTCAGCGCTTTGCTCACGTGCCTGCAGCCATTGCGCGCGTGTCGGGCACCGTCGACACCGTCCGCACGACGGCAGAGAAGACGACGAAGGAGGTCCTCGACGAAGTCTCACTGCTAGCCGTCACAAGGGCAGTCGAGAACGGCGCGGAACACACGACTATTGAGCTCGCCGAGATCGACGTCATCCCTGTCCAGTACGTCGCAAACAAAGCACGTTTCATCGTCAAAGCCATTGGCGACTTCGACTTCTCGCGCCCACCGCCGGCCGCTCTCGATGACCCAGGATTCGATCGCGTAGGGGACCTCGTTGCACAGCTGGTCAGCCAACGGTCTGTTCTGCCTGCCCCGCCGCCGCCTCCACCGACATTGTCGGAACTCGAATCGTACCGCCCTAACGTCTCTCCGGCGCGCGAGTGGCGCCTCTCTGAACGGGATCTCGAGTGGTTTTCAATCGGGTGCTACATACTGGGCGCAGGTGGCGGTGGCTCGCCGTATGCCGAGTTCGTGCGTGTGCGCGAGCTTATGCGCAAAGGCAGCATCGTCCGCGTGGTCAGTGTCGATGATCTTGCCGATGGCGCGCGTGTAGGCGGAGGCTGCGGGATGGGCAGCCCGGCGGTCGTGATCGAGAAGCTCGCAGGCGACCAGTGAGTGCTCGCCGCTCTACTCCGGGTCGAAGACATCGCTGATCTGTATGGACAGGATGATGGATTCACAGCGCGCGGTCTGGGATGTCGTCGGCGGGAAACCGGATGCGATGATTGGGCTGGAGGTCGGCGGCATGAACGGCCTGCAAGGTACGCGAACTTGTTTACTTCTTCCCACGCCCAGCGCTTACGAAGGGCCGCAGCCTTCTTGCTTGGAGCCTCAGCTAACATGGATGTACCCGTTGTCGACGGCGATTTCATGGGGCGCGCATACCCACTGATGTGGCAGGTGACGCCCGTCATTATGGGCGGCGAGCACGCGCACGCGCTTCCGAACGCGCTTGCGGATGGCAATGGCAATGTGCTCGTCATGACCGGCGCGACGCCTGAGCGCATGGTTGAGCGCACGTTCCGTGCCGCCCTTGCGGAGATGGGCTCTGCCGTCGGCTATGCGAAGGCTGCATATTTGGGCAGAGATGTCAAATCCTGGGCTGTCAAGCATACTGTTTCCCTCGCGTGGCGCGTCGGTCGCGCCGTCGCTCTCTGTCGCGCGCGCAGCGACCTTGACGCCGTCGCAGATGTGATCATTGACGCCGTAGGTGGGCCCGAAACGGCGCGGGTGTTATTCCGGTGCGCATCCCCCTCTTCACAAGCACACTATGGGATGTCGAATGAGTAAGCACAGAGGCAAAATCGTCGCTGTTGAGCGTAAACTCGTCAAGGGCCATCTCTACGGTGAAGTCTCCATCGCGAACGCTGACGGCAGCTGCCTGACGATCCCGTTCAAGAACGAGAACCTTGTCGCTAGGCGCGTCGGGCCTGAGGGCGTGGAGGTCCTCGCGACGGTCCCCGACCTCATCAGCGTTAACGATGCCGCGAGCGGCGAGGCGCTTGGCACGTCCGACTACCGCTATGGTCTGCACGTCTTCGTGCTCGGTATCGCCACCTCGGACAAATGGACGCGTCCTAGGGGGATCCAGATCGGCGGCCCGCGCGCCTTCGGGCTCGACATCGAGTACAAGCCACTCGGTGTGTTCCTGCCGCCGAGGAGCGTTATCGATGAATATGCACCCATAATATGAGGCAGCTCGCGGGCCTACCGGATCCTGCATGGGACTGTCACACGCATGAAGGGGTCCACTGCGCGTGCACCGACCCCTTCGACTGCTCTTCTGTCTGCTACACAATGACCTCGTGCGTTGGCTTGATTTATCAAGTTTCAGGGGGCTACTTCCTACTCAGGGTAGTAGCGAATGTAGTAATTATAAGAAGTGGTTCATGAGATCTCTTTCATTCTTTTACCACACGCCTATTCCAGCGAGCCACCCCTCATCCACAACCTCAGGATCGGATGTGCTTGGGTTTCCGCACGAAACATGTGAATTGTGCTTCCGACGTTTTACAACAAAGACAGATAAACCCGTCCGGTTTGTACAAGATCTTAACAGCGCGCGTACTTAAGCTTCGAGGGCGGACTGGAGGCATGTGCCAAGGTATGTGACTTGTCGGCCCCGAAACCCACCATTTAGACAGTATGCTAAGACTCTCAGTCCAGCGTCGGTGGCGCATTGCCGCTTCCCGCTATAATCCTCACGCCCTCGCTCGATACGTTGTCGATCGTAAGGAACACCCAGGCTGGCCCGGGCGGATACACGCGCCCGTTCGGCGGCATAGTGAATGTGAGCTGCGCCCCGTCCTTAGAGAGCTTAGCGTCCATGAAGACTAGCCGAGCACTTGAGTGAAACGCGTGTGTCGAGAAGCCGAGATCCATCAGTGAGACTAGGTGGTCTCATTGGTTTACTGTGCAATCAAACGCGGGCGGCACGTACGCTGGAGCTTGCCACCCGCGAGGTTCTTCGGAATGGAGACGCTGACGGTCGTCGTCGCACCAAAAGCAATCTTTTCCGGGAGGGTGCCGATGACGGGCCGTTCGACGAACATGAATGGCGGGTCGAGGGTCTCGACGCGAAATTCGCTCGGGAAGGTGACATTGAGGACGGTGTGGGCGTTCGGGTTGCTGCCTGCGACGAGGAAATTGCCCTGCGGCGTGAGCGTCACGCTTGAGTGGTAGAGCCGCGGAACGATGGACGTCGGCATGCCGGTGTCACTGAAGCGTGAGCCGAGCTTCGCCGTAGGAGTATATATCTCGGGAGTGAGGGCTGGGTGGTCGGCGTTGCTGCCGCCAATCGCGTCCGGGACTTGAGCAATCTGGGTCGAGTCGCCGTCAAGTTAACAGATTGATTTGCGTAGATGAATGAGCGACTCACGGCAGCGAACCCAGTCCGTCCTCCGTTGATGATGAGTACCTGTCCGTTCGGGAGATGAACCATCTCTGGCATCGTGCGCCCGCCCTGAAGCATCTCCTCCAAAATCCAACCCTCCTTGATACCTTTTTCAGTCAGGACGATACGCGAGCATTGACGCGTCGCAGGGAACTGGCTTGACAGGTTGGCTGGCTGGATGGCGGGGTCGACAGCCGTTCCACCGCAGATGAGGACTTCGGGAGTGTAGTTAGGAGGGCTGAGAGGAAGAAGAATGGCAGACCCGTCGATAGGGTTCGTGACATGGACATTGTTGGGTATATCTGGGAGGATCGTCTCTGTATCATTCTTGATGTCGTAAATAATTGACTGATTTCCGGCGACGAAGAACACCTGGCCGTCAGGCAGAGCAAATCCACTAGCCTAATTTTAGCGTTCTATCGAACATCCGAAACAGGTGCATACCGCGGGAAGAGGTTGGCGGGGAGGCTACGTTCGAGGAAAGCAGACGGTCGCACGGCGCCACCATCTTTCGGAGGGAAAAACTCGTAAGAGTTGGCGGGATCAACATTATAGAACGCTGCATTCACATGAGTACCTGTCAAATAAGCCGATGAGCACGAGTACTGAAACGCTCTGGGATCCCTTACCTCCAGCGATAAGCAAGCTACCGTCGAAGATCCGGATTGCAGTAGGATACCAGCGCGGTTCAGCAAGATTGAGCGTCTGGGGGTCTTCGAAGACGGTGCAATTGTCACCGTTTGGTGACGCACAAGGCTCAAAGATACGAATGGCCGTGAGACCAGACTGCGCAAACGTGGACTGACGTGGCAGGTCACCGCCGACGCTAACCTGCGCATAGTTCAGTAAATTGCGTAGGAAAAAAAAGGAATGAGATGAACCATAGTTCCATTACTGATCATGGCACCCGAGGCACAGAACGAGTTCGTCAGAACGTCTACGGGGCGAACAGTGCTTGTCTGGAGATCCCAAAGAGCACCCCAAGCAGAATGATTATTGATTTGCAGAGGATCATCGCTTGCACCTGAGGACAATATTTAGCAGCCGGCATTCATTTGAAGCGAGACGTAAGCTAACGGTCGAAGAATAGCACAAGAGTTGGGGACACTACGATAGCCTCGAGAGCAACGATACCCGACCTTTCGGCCTTCAAATCGAAACGCCATTGGGGAGCCGCATTTGCAAAAACAAGTACCAAAGGAGAAAGCAGAAGATAGAGAAGACTACGCAACATGGCGGGGATGGTCAATCAGACGTCTCAGCCTGAGGAGTTCTGAAGTATACTATCCGGTGGGATCGCATAGGCACAATTTGACTGCGAGGAGTACCCTCGAGCACTGCGCACCCCTGTTTGCAAGCTACCAGATTGCGGCATGCTATGATAGGCCGGAACACCTACGGTGCATAAACGTGCTGGAAGCCTATATCGGCGCGGCGTTTCCGCCAAGGTGGGAGCAGAAGGGGGCCTACTCACGGCCCTGGAACCAACCACATCCGCGGACCTGCTTCCTTCGATGGCAGCTTGTAGACAGTTTTATGCGAGAGCGTCTTTTCTCAAGGAAGGTCTCGCCGGAGATATGTAGGATTCAGCGCCGCCCTGCGCTATCCGCGCCGGACAAAGTCGGCGTGACAACCTCCTTGCAACCTCCAGGTCGAGAGCACGTTTGGTGAATGACGCAAAACTGGTACTAAAAGATTTTTTTGGCGAGATTGTACTCGGAGAGAGCCGGGTGCCGTGTTCCCCAAAGCAATAGATGACGACGCACCCCCACGGTCGCGAGTCTTGATACGAAGAGAAGCCAAAGTCGGCGCTCTTGCGAGACTCCAGTTTGAGTGGGAGCGCAACAAATTTTACCGGAACGTTATCCTCTGGCGTGGCTGCGGGAAAGGACGCCGTAGGGTTCAACGGCGACACGCATGACAAGGCTTAAAATGTTGACGAAATGTGCGAGCACTGGTTTACCGGGGATGGCACGATGGCGACTCGGAGGCACGATGTTTTGGTGCGCCAGCGCGTCACGCTCGTGACTCCTCTACTTCCTAGGCCTCCTTTGTCTTCGTCCACCATCTTCGAGTACTACGAGCGAAATGCTGCACAACTCGTGTCTTGAGAATCATCCTCAACGCGAATACTGGACTCATCTCGCACCCCATCTCAGCGTCTTTCGATGATATCCATCGCCTCCGCTCGCCGTGACCAATTGCTAGTGCACGCAGTCTCCACCCTCTTCCACAATATGACAGCGCCACGCAGACAGCAATGAATTCTACGAGAGGCTTTATCACCGCTGTGGCTCTCGCGTCTGGATGATAATACGTGTGCCCTTTTTTTCGGGGTCATTCACGGTAGGTGCATGTGCACCCGTCTAGGGGAAATCGGCTCATTCGCGTAGGCCTTCCCGTTGTCGGCCAGACAAGTCCAGTACTTTCTTCAGTCGCCTAGCGGCAAGATATTCATGAAGACAGTCCTGTTTCCCTTCGTCACGGGGACGTGATACCCGCATCGAGGGCACGTGCGTCATCTTCGCCTCGCACTGCTTGCTGTCCTTACGCGTTCTCCTCCGAAATCCATCTCTATTCTGCACGGCCCATTAGAGGATCATAGAACCCGCACAGCATTCTGCCCCGTTCACGCGGGCTTCCGTGCCCGTACACATGTGCGGCCCGGTAAATTCCACTCGTGCTTTTTCCCGGCACATTCGCACCATCATGTCATCGACTTCACAGCTCATTGGGAAGCCTTTGTCCGTAAGGGGATCGCCTGGTTCAACTATCTCCCGGACAAACAGAGCATGTTGCGACCGCCGTCTGTCAGCTTCCTTGGTACACCTGTGCACAGTTCTGACGTTGGCTGGAAGATATTCGCGAAGCCGGGAGCGGGGTCCTGTAGCCATCAGGTCGGCTACTACGGATTTGGTGGGCTCGGTCGTCGTGCAGCTCGAAGAAGGCTGTGCTTGCGAAGGAGTGTGCCCGGATGTGAACCTTAGCCATAAGACGGAAGAGTTTTCCAGAGAAGGCATCATGATACTTCACAGTATGTTCATCCTTGTTCCTCCCCTCACATTACCGGAAGTTTATTCCCCCCTGCCTGAGATAACGTTAGCAGTGATTATTCTACCTGGACAGCGCCGTTCTGACCGTGCTGACTGTCTTGGGCATGCTTGGTTGAGGATCTCGACCGTGTATGCTGCATCCAGAAGTCGAGTCGTCGTAAGAGTAGTCATGACATATTGTGATTAACGCTGGGTCTCCTAGTAGACTTGCGGCCTGATCACCTTGCCCAAAGACTCTCAGAAAGATGGCACGTCCTAGGTGCTATTCCGTTTATTCCGCCTCCACATTCGCCTTTACGACCGTAGTGCAGAACCTGTCCAATATTAACGCGAAACATGTTCAGAACAATGCAGAACAGTATCCTTAACTCATGCGACAGCATTCTGAGCTGACGTCCCGAAGTCTGTCACCGACTCGGTGGGCAAGATCGACTCCCGCGAGGGTAACATGACAATCCTCGGGAAGTTTGATGAGGCTCTTCTGGACGGGTTAGTGCGCGAGAGCAAGGGAACGAAAGCCGCTGCAGCCGCGGAATGGTGAAGCAAAAGTCTGCTTAGTGTAAGCAAGCTCCGACTTTTTTGTGCTCCTGTACGTTTACTACGTCACCTCCATTCATGAAAACGTCTCACGGCTTGACTCCGCGCGCAAGTCGTGGCATTTCCTCCCAATTAGCTTTGCAAGCTCACCATGAACGTGCCGCGCTCGCCAAACCCGTGGAAGCTCCTGTCGCACGATTTGGCGCGTCCTGGGGCTTACGACACAGGTGCTCGCGGGCGCCTCCAAGCTTCTTTCTTTTTGGAGAGGCAATTTCGCGCGCTCGGGCGACGGAGTTACAGTCGTCGAGCCGGGACACGACTACAGTCCCACCACGGCTCGCTTCTAGTTCTCTTCCTGGCGTGGTTCGCTCCGCCTTGTATTGCACACGTGGTACAAAGCGGACTGCGGTCCTCCGTCTCGATTTGTGCTGCGCGCGCAAGCCCTCGGGGAGGGCTCCCACAGACAAGATACATGAGCCTGCGCCGCGGAAGCCTTTCATACCCAGAACGATGCGTATCGCCGCCTCTGCTCTGCTGTTCTCGCTCACGGGGCTCGTGTCCGCCGCGGCGGACGTGCCTGCGTGGAGCTTTAACCTGAAGAATGAGACATCGGGCATCGTCGCGCTCGAGTCGATCATCGTCTCGCCAACACTCGCCATCTTCTTTGACCGTAAGCTGTGGAGCCCCCCCATCCCCGCGCGGCGATGGCTTATGTGATGGGCAGGTTCTAGCGATGATCCGCTGCAGATCAACGGTCATTCTGCGTGGGGTGCGCTCTGGGACCTTGAGACAAGCACTGTCCGAGCCTTAAACGTTCTCTCGAACTCGTTCTGCGCATCCGGTGCACTGATCAGCAACGGCTCGATGGTATCCGCCAAATGCTCTGCCGCCTGGCCTCCTCCTGACAGTTCTGCAGATCAGCGTCGGCGGCGACGCGCCGGGTATCCAGCCCGCCGCGCTCATGGGCAACAATGCGATCCGGATCTTCGAGCCATGCGCGACGCAGGATGGCGCAGGCTGCGAGCTGTTCGAGTCACCGAACTCAACAGCGTTTACTCTCGCTGCACCTCGTTGGTACCCGTCTACGGTGCGCATTTTCGATGGTAGCTTGCTTATCATCGGTGGCGCGCACGTCGATGTCGTGTTCTATAACATCGACCCGGAGAACTCGTATGAGTTTTTCCCCAAGAAGGACGGCGGCGTCGTGCGTCCGTCCGCGTTCCTCGAACGTAGCTTACCTGCGAACCTCTTCCCGCGGTCCGTCTGCGTCCCCCGTCGTATGTCCCCACGAACTTAACCAACCTTCCCCGCAGCGGCTTCGCGCTCCCCGACGGGCGTGTCTTTATCGTCGCGAACAACCAGTCTATCATCTATGACGTCGAGACGGACACGGAGACTGTACTGCCGGATATCCCGAACGGCGTGCGGGTGACGAACCCGGTCGATGGCTCCGCAATTCTTCTACCACTCTCTCCGCCGGCGTACACACCCGAGGTACTCGTTTGTGGTGGGAGTGCGCTCGACGACCGCACGCAGCCCGCAAACTTGTCGAGCCAGCAGCCGGCCACGAGCCAGTGCAGCCGCATCGAGCTCACCGACGCGGGCATCAAGCGTGGGTGGATTGTTGAACATATGCTTGGTCCGCGCATTATGCCCGAACTTGTCCACATCCCGAACGGCCAGATTCTCATTGCGAACGGCGGGCGCACTGGCTTTGCGGCCGTGAGTAGCCCCGCTCCTTGATTTGCTCTTCCCAGTACTCGAACTGATGCCGCCCACAGCTGAGCGCTGTCAAAGACCCCGTCTTCCAGAGCAACGCGGACAATCCTGTCTTCACGCCAGAGATCTATACGCCGTCTGCGGCGCTCGGCACGCGCTTCAGCAACCAGAGCATGCCGACGTCGCCCGTCGCGCGGATGTACCACTCCTCCATCACACTCACGCCGCAAGGCAACTTCCTCGTCGCTGGCTCGAATCCGAACAACCACACTGTTCTACCCGCGCCTGACGTCAAGTTCCCGAGCGAGTTTCGCGTCGAGACGCTCGACCCGCCATTCATGCAGGTCCCGCGCCCCGCGCTACAAAGCGTGCCGAGCAAGCTTGCGTTCGGGAGGACGTTCACAGTCCCCGTCACCGTGCCCAGCAACCTTGCGGCGAAGACCGTGCAGGGTGCGTTTGTTTGCCTTTTCTCTGGCCCCCAGACACGCCAAAGATGCTGAAAACATACTCGACAGTGTCACTCATGGACCTCGGCTTCTCTTCGCACGCGTTCCACTCGAGTTCGCGCCTCGTCTTCCTCAACGCGAGGCTGTCTGCGAACCGCCGGTCGCTCACGTTCACAATGCCGCCGAACGGGCGTATCTATCCGCCGGGCCCCGCGACGCTCTTCCTGACGATCGATAACGTGACAAGCCCAGGCGTGATGATCATGGCTGGCAGCGGCAGATCGCCGCCGACGCTCGAGTGAAGGGGACGGAGAGTCTATGGGCCATGAGAAAGAACAGTATTGGCGTGTAAACTATCCACAACTTGTTTAGGCTATCCGGAATCTTCGAGACCCCTTTAGGAGTGGCTCGTCCTCAAACGCGGGAACGGTTGCACTACCATGTGCACAATCCTTCGATATGCCTCCTGTTACAAGTACACGGGAATTTGAGTCAACGCTGCCGTGAAATTTTGTCAATAGTTTTCTGCATCTTGCTCCATCGCCCCCGTCTCAGCTTGGCTATAAGCTGCAAGAGCTCGACATCTGAGAAGCTGGAAATAGGACAAGTTAAAAGAAAAAGTCTGAGTATGGTAAAGAAAATGCGCCGATGCGGTAGGACGTGGACAGCTGAAATCGGTCCCGAATTTACAACACTAGCAAAGATTCGAGGTGTATTGCGATGCAGTCCCTTGCATCCATCGCCATTCCGCCGATAGTTGCTCCAGTTAGAACTCGACAGCAACTGCGAGACTGCTGGACCATGCAAAGATATGAGAAATGTCAAAGACAACTATCAAATAAACTAAGTTTCAAGCGGTATACATGACTCCAGGGTTGACACACGGTCAGCGTCTTCGATCATACCACCAGCAATAACTCTGCGTACGGCAGCCCAAACCATATCCCACATCCCCTCGTTTGTCGTTTCCTGCGGACCCAAATCACTAGTTTGAACGTTGCGGACCACGGAGAGAAGACTACGAGCAACCGGCCATAAGGCCACCCACTTCCCAGCCACAGATTCAACCGAAGCAATCATAAACAAGAAGCTGAGCTTCTTTTCATAGCATACCTCAGGGTCGTTGGTGCGCCACTCTTCTAGTTTACGCACTAGACTGCGGCCAATTTCACTGGTCTCGTTCTCCTCGTCCTTGATAAACACCCATGGGAGAACCCATATCCCGGCCTCAAGATCATGACGGTACACGTGAATAACTTGAACCCCTGCCTGGCGCTTGAGCAGATCCAGTGCCATGAAGGGCACCGTCCCCGTCCGCTCCATCTCAAAAGTCGTCAACCGGTCGCCCATGTCCGGATGCCCGTCCTTGGCGAGATCCCAGTCGTTGAGCACACCGATCAGCCGTCCACTTTCATCACGTCTCATCATCAGATTCGCTAGGCTCAGGTCCCTATGGAGTATCTGGGCGAGTCGCCATGTGTCGTGGTGAACTACACAGAACCGTCAGACATCTGCACAGCGGAGTCAGATATGACATACATTTAAGAATCCCGAAGTACACCGGAAAAAATTCTCGGAGGGACACGGCCTGGAGAGGAATGAGACGCTCGGAAACCAACAGCACCAAACGACGCCAGCCAGCTTTGCCGTCCCGTGTGGAGAACAGATTGAGTGCCTCGCGCAGTGTCCGCGTAGTGAAATTGCGCCCTTCGAAAGTGTCGCAGCCGTAGACGCGAGGCAGATGGTCGAGCATACTATCTCGACCGGCTTCGCGCGCACGATCCCCAATACGCCCCACAATGTCGGCTTCCAGGTCGCGTGACGAGTCTATGTAAGCGAACTTCGCCACCAAAACCGCCTCTATCAGTGAAAACTCGGTGCTAGGGGCGTGTCCGAGAGGTCTGGCTCCGGTGCATGTGCACTTGGCAGGCAGCACGCGCGTCCCTCGCCCCGTAAGGGAAAAATGAACGTGAAGCGAATCTCCCATCCTGGGATTGATAAGCACAGACAAGCCATTGGGAAACGTGTGAGAGACCTCCGGTTCCTGGTCTTCCTCGATGCGCTTGTCGATGTCTTCACGAGTGATGTCCCCGAGATGGATAGCTTCGGAAAGAGGGTCAAAGTCAGTGATAACCCCCCACTCTTCCAGGTTGAATCGTTGCATCGCAAAGAGCAAAGCCAGGAAACGCGGAAGATCTGCGACGATGTCGAGACCAGAACTGTGGATAACGCCATCGCGATCGTAATAGCAAATGAAAACTACATAATCTTCGATAGCTTCAGTACAGACCGCCCGGACGCGACAGGGAAATCGCACCGTGGACTAGGAGGCCGATGGCATGATTTGCAACAACACCGCGTGCAGACAGCATACTTGCGCCGTACACGCCAGCTTGGACGTACGGCGACACGTCATCAGTGGGCATACCGTAGCGATAATATCCTCTGACGTCTGGAAGATCTGTGCCGAATGAGGGCCACACCCAAGGAAGTCGAGCAGTATGTCTCACGGAGAGGCCAAGAATCGAACACGTTGGAGCTGGAGCTCGTCATCCCCTTTCTACCCCCT
>MU273864.1:3679-22172 GCA_022160365.1 Vararia minispora EC-137
CGGGAGACTTGTCAGTGGAGAAAGATAGCAGCGCACAGCCTAGAACCGTTCCCAAGGACAGAGCTGGGGGGAGGTCAAGCACGGGTTGCAAGAGGCTTTCAGTAAGTTTCCATATCGTAGTACGGACAGGGGAGTCACAATTGATCAATATGTGTTCCATGCTTTCCTCCTCCCCGCATCGGGAGCAGCGCTCGCGTTGTTCGTAGTCTGGGATCTTCGCCCAGTACCTCCCTATCTTGAAGGCGCCCTGCATACATCGCCATAGGAAGTCTCTAGTTTTCCGGGAGAAGTCCTTATGGTAAAGGGCACGCCAAACGTGCTCACTCTTAGGGAAGGAAATGGACTTGTTATGCTGTCGCACCGCATGACGAGTCACGTCCAGGTTGATCAGGGCTTGGCGTCGCATCTCAGGTTTGCGGGACGCCATGATCATCCAGTATGCGTTGCCTTGAGAGAGCACGGACAGTCTGGCGCTGGTAAGGTTGAAGCTTGGGTGGCATTCTTTCGGAACAACGGTGCGTTGCATTATCGTCAACGCGCCTTTAGCGAGGGAGGATGCTTGGGGGTTCGGGCCGTCAGAGGAGAGGTAAACGGGGGCAGGTTTGGCACGTAGGTGAGATACTACGGCCATCCAGAGCTCCCGTTCAGCAATGTTAAACCATCCTGCGTCTTCCCGCGCACTGAGCTTGGAGGTGAGGTTCAAGATTACAGTGCGGTCTGGGATACTGATGTGAAGAGGCTGGGCAGGGCTAACCGCACCAGAAGTAAGTACGTGAATAATTCCACACAGTAAGCCGGCTATTCTTGTAGGAGGTTGGAGTTCACCCAGGTTGAGGCGGCAAGTCCGCGCAGCATTTCTCTGAAAAACTACTCCGCACCCGATGGTGATTATATCAAGAGGGTCATGTTTCACATGCACAGCCAGAGACACAAATTCGGGACGGTCGTGAAGGACAAATACCCTGGGACGTAGAGCAGCAGGTTCGTTCACCCGTCTATCCGAGGACGTGAAGATCCTAAAGCTTGCCTGAGGGAGATCTTTAGACGACACAGATGGGTCGAAGGTAACCTCTCCGTTGCGCTCATCGGCAACCCTACTGTTGTGTTCTAATCTCCTGGGTGTGAGAGTGAGTCCGTCCTTGGACTCGAAATCTGCGAGAGGGTCCCACCTCGTCCCACTCAACTCCCGAAGGAGAGTGAGGGCTGCCTTAGCGCAACGATGGGGGGCTTTGCAACGAATTATACCATTAGGTTCACGGTCGATCAGGCAAGCAAGGCAATCGCATGACGCATGTTCTTGGTGTGGGAACGCTTCCCCAGGAACCTGGTTGCGGATGCGAGCTGATATTTCAAAAAGATCGGCCATGCGCTGCACCCGATGGTTCTGTCGCAGGCACCTTGCGGTTGACCCGTCACGTAGCCGCCGTGCAGGGTCTATGGAGCCAAAGTGGAACCAAGCGGGAAGAAGGTGCCTAAGATTGGCACTGGGTTTCAAGGCCTCGAAGGATACATGGAATTTAGCAGCGACCCGCAGCTGGTCGCGCACATCATGTGGTAGGAGGTCAGCAGAAGTTTTGACATTCCAACGCTGCAGAAAGAGGTTGATCTTGCCCAGGTCATGGGACTCTTTTGCCCACGTTTTTAGGGCCACTGTCCTGTGTGCGAGAATGGCATCCTGGACCAGGGCCCATAGCGGGCGGTTATCGAAGGCCAGGTATTTCTTTAGTTTCATCACGGCTATGGCTTCGTTCCTGACTTCAAGGTTTACGATACCTAATCCGCCCTCATCTCGGCGGAGTTCGAGGGTAGCTCTATTCACGGTTGGACGCTCAGAGCCACCCCAGGTATACCGGGAGATGATCTTTGTCAGGGTTTTAGTGACGTGCTCAGGCATGCCTTGCGCCATAGTTTTGTACTCTGTGGTCTGGCGGATAAACTGGTTGATAGCGTGTTTGCGGGAAGCAAGGTCGGGGTATCGGTTCTGTTTCTCATAACGGTTGAAACGGCTGTTAATCTTTTCAACCACAGGGGTCCACACTGCGGCCTCGGCAATTCTATTTCCAGCCCATGCACCCAGAGAGCGTGCGGCACGGCCATCCCTATGAATCGGGATGTAGTCAGGTATTTTTGGTTGGGGTGAGTCGTCATCCTCGACAAACGCATCCAGGCGGCGTTTATCAGCTAGACGATCGCGATAGTCTTCATCCCCGAGGGGGATAATTTCAGTTTTACTAACATTGAAAAAGGCACCGGACACGGCACACCATTTATCCAATATTACACGGAGGTCCTCAAAACTGTCAGCTTGGTTAAGGTACACAGTCGTGTCATCCGCAAACAGAGTTACGACTAAGTCTTCAGCAGCACCGGGGATCCGGAAGCCTTTAAGATTGGAGCAACGCAGCATAGAGGCAAGAGGCTCGATGGCAAGGAGAAAGAGTATGCACGACAGAGGGCCACCTTGACGCACACCACGGGAGACTGTGTATGGGTCGCTGAGGGTACCATTAACTTGTACGCGGGTACATGCACCCTTGTACAGGTTCCGAACCGTGTTAACGAAGTGGTCAGGTAGACCGTACATGCTCATGATTTTAAACAGATAGGGGTGAAGGATCCGGTCATATGCTTTCTCTTGGTCCAGGCAGACGATGGCCCCATTCTCACTATACAGTTCGGCCCAGTTAATAATCATCCTAGTGAGTTGGGTGTGGTCATGGATAGATCGTCCTGGAATGAACCCGGCTTGGTTCGGGTGGATGACTTTTGGGATAAATTTAGAGATCATAAAGGCACGTTCCATCTCTTGGAGTTTATAGTCCGTGTTCAGACATGTAATAGGACGGTAGTTCTCGACACGATCGATCTCACCTTTCTTGTACAGCAGGGCGAGCCAGCCGTCAGTATACCCTGAACCAGGGGCCACTCCATTTAGAATGACGTCGTCGTGCACGGCTTTGAGGATCCGAACTACCTCAAATTTTGGGCGGTTCTTTGTGTTTACGCTAATACTATGCAGGACCTGGTAGAGGGAGTACGGGATCCCGTCCAGTCCAGGCGCAGACGAGCTTTTGGCCTTTTTAAGAGCGAGGGTAAGGCTAGCGATGTCGCAGAGCGGGTCAATTTCGTTTGCTTCTGCAGGGGTAAGTTTGCGTTCGATAAACAGACGCAGGCTTTCCGTCTGTTCTAAAATGGCTTGTTCACTAGGGTTAGGAACCACATTCTGACGGCTGTCATGGTAATCCCGGGCGTACCTCGCCATGGAGTCACTCCTGGTGAAGTATCTTGGGCGGTCCTCATCGGTTGAGGTGTGGTCACGGAGGCGGTAGAGTATGTCTCTAGGCGATCTATCTTTATGGAGGTTTGAGAAATACTTCCCAGGTGTGCCACCTTCGATCCAGTCCCGCGCCGTGACAGCTAACCGGTTGCTTTCATGCGCTTTACTTTCCAGCGATTTTATGCGGAGGTTAATATCTTGGAGCTGACGCAATTTTTCAGCAGACTCGCCACGGTCTAGCAGAGCATCTCGCTCTTTGTAGAGCACCTGTAATCTACCCTGGCTCGTCTTAGGGAACTTGGACTTCATGTATTGCCGAGTGAGGGGAATAATTTTATCCTTAAAGTCACGCTTCCATAGAATCTGGGGGTTTGAGTCATGCGTACGCTCCTGGAGTCCATCGATACCACGTTGGACACAGAGACCAAGCTCAATGACCTTCGCCAAGTACACATTGTCATTCATCAGCTCAGGAGGGATTACATAGCGTCCACGGCCTAGGTAAGGGACATTCTCGTCGAAAATACGGAAGGAAACCAGCTTATGGTCAGTTGGGATAGGGGACTCACGAATGAGCCAGTCTACAGCATGTTCAAGGATGTCCTCTGAGACATAGATCCTGTCCAACCTGGCCAGTGAGGTACGCCCTTCGCAAGTGCGTTCAAAGGAGTAAGCTTTCGAGTTGGGGTGCCTCGTACGCCAACCGTCATGGAGAGAGAGACTAGTTTTGAATGAGGTCAGCTTTTCCACAACAGAGTATGGGTCGGAGCGGCAAGGGACGCGGTCAATCGCCTCTTCAACAAGATTAAAGTCCCCTAGCATAATATCTGGGATAGGTGCATCGTTCTCGCTCCAAAAGAGGTCAAGAGCTTCCCAGAAGCTCCGTTTATCAGCATCTGTATGGGACGGGGAGTAGATATTGAGAACTGTCAGGACCCGTGTGCCGTGCCATGCAATCTGGACAAGGTGAGCATAGCCAGGGATTATTTCCATAGACTGGACACCATTGATGTCCACGAGGTCTCGGTTAAGAACGATAGCTGTACCTGCAGTCCGTTCAGGGTGTAAAGGGTGTTCGGAGTGGATAATGAGTAATCGGGGGAAGAGATCGTGTAGATCGTCCACTCGGGACTGATTCAGGTGAGCCTCTTGCACAGCAAGAATACCAATTCGGCATTCTCGCATGAGTTGGTTGACATGCTCCCATTTGCGCATGCCGGGAGCCTGCGGTGGGACCGCACGGGCAGAAGATGTCGAGGACGCGGACTGCCAACCAGCTATGTTGAGCGTGGCTAACTCTAGGTGCGCCCGCGTTTTTCGTAGCTTATGTGGCCGCGATGGGGAAGCATCGGGCGGAGGAGGCTGGGCACTCGGCTCAAGTCTCTCGTTGCTAGGGTGTGCAACCGGCTCGTGGCCAGTGCGGGATGCGCGAGCATCTAAGCCAGAAGTACCGATGCGCTGGTCAAAGACCCCTTCCCGTCTGGCAAGATTGGGGGGGTGGGTAGGGGCCTGCAGCGCATCCGGGGGGTTCACACGAGGGTGAGGGTGGACATTTAGGGGCTGCCCAGACCCAAGGGAGTTAGTTGCAGCAGGTATAAGCTTTCGCTCGGGGGTATTACCCATTCCCCTCAAGCTAGTCGGTACCGTAGCCGACACGGGCAGGCATGTATCGAGGAACACCTTCTGACATCTCGACCTGTCATACGGTGCGCCAGGATACTTCGGCAGGGCTGCTGCCAGCGAGGCCCGCAAGGCCTAAATAGGCCCTCGCTGAGCGGGTCATGGACCCAGGTATGCAGTATGTCCGTCCTGTCCCGAAAACCGGTCAGTAAATTAGGGACATCATACCTTATAGCGCACATTGTCGAGGCGCTATGTAACCTAGGGGAGAGTATCGTTGGAAAGTTAGTGCGTGCCCAAGAGAATCATATTTTATCCGAGCCAGGGTGCAATAGACCAGGCCAAAGTGGGAAAAGGGAGTAGTAAGTGCAGAAGCGTGACTAGTCATGGCGGCGCAACGTGTATAACCTCAAGGTAGGTCATATAGGAGTGACCCGCAAGGGATTGCTAGGCTAAATCAGGACGTCGGTGTGCAATGGCAAAGGGCAGCATATGGCATTGGCAGAGTCGTCTAATATTCCACCGAGTGTACAAAGGATCTTTCTAGCTAACATGCGTGTACGTCCACAGATCGCAGAAGGTTAGGCCCCACCCCGGCCTTGTCCGCGGCCCTTACCACGTCCTTGACCGTAAGCGCCACGAGAGGTCGAACCCCGAGAGCTAAAGTCTCCACGACCTCGACCTCGACCACGACCACGACCCCGGCCGCGACCTCTTCCACCTTGGGCCTTGTCCTGGTTGTCACCGGAGCCGGGATCGAGATCGGCGGGGACTTCGAACTCTGACTGCGGGTCCTCGTGCGCGGCAATGTCTTCGTCCGGCCACCCCGGTGTGCTGCGTGCAGTGCAGTCGGACTTGGGGTGAGAGTCGGAGTGACACAAGGCACAGTGGAACTTCATGAGGGCAATGAGCCCCTGCTCGGGGTCCGTCGGCTTGAGGCGTTGGAAGGCAAAGACAACGTCACGAAGATGGACGAGGCTGTCAACATTGGGCGTGCCAAAGACCCGAACGTATGGGTAGGTGGCACCTCCCTCGACTGCTTCGCCACGCTCTAGGCGAAGAGAGGTGATGAAGGCATGGACGGCGTGGCCATGGACGGCCGGGGTGGCGTGGGCAGCGAGGAGAGCGCGTAAGTTGGAGGGGAGTTCCTGGGTGGAGTTGATATAGGCGACGAGAAAGGATCGGACCCGGAGAACGTCAGCCGGAAGGTTGGGGTCAAAGATAAAGCCGCGTAAGACGCCTAGGAGAACCTCGGAGTCGAGGCGGGGAACAACTGGCCAGATATGATAGACATTACGGTTCCAGACCAGGGCACGATAGCCGAGGAGTCGGTCGCGTTCGTCCACGGTAAGCGAGAAGACTAGGTTGCCGAAGGAAGTGGAGAAGGGAGCGTTAGGAGCGTGCTGAGGGGCGGCGACATGAACGTCGTTACGATTCAGCAAGCGCATGAAGAGGCTACGGATCTCCAGCGCCCGAGCGATCGTAGGGGCAGACGCAATACGGGCAGCAGCGTAGGGGTGGACGAAGACACTTTCGTCAGCTCGGGCAAGGGCTGCAGTCCTCTGATCGGGAATGAGGCCCCTCAGGGGGCTGAAGACATCTGCGCGGTGGAGGACGGGGGCATTGCGGTCCGCAAAGGCAAAGATGTGGCCGTTGGCGGAATCCTCGCGGAGGATGGTAAGGCCGGCCGGTACTACAAGGGGGACCTGTGCATCCTGGTCCGGGCCGAAGTCATTGAACATAGCGTCGTCACCCGCTTGTTCGGGAGGAGGCGCCGGAGCACCTGCACGCGCAGCGGCACCGTCGTTACCCGCAGTAGCCGGCGCAGGGCGGGACGCTGCACGGCAGTTGACTGGCTGGGAGGCGGACGACAAGAAGAAGGTATTGGCGGGGAGAGGGGCCTGGGATGGCTGCACTGCGGTGGGCGGCCACTGGGAAGGAGTGGAGGGGGGAGGCTCGTCGACGTCCATCTCGGAGTCCGGGGCGGGGCGAGGATCGGTATCAGCTACTAGCGTGGAAGGCCCGGGTTGGCCAGTCGCGGCACAGTTACCCTCCGAATCTAGACGGCGCCGTTTATCCGACACCTAGGCGGGGGGGAGAGGGGTGAGCCGGGGTGTAGGTAGATGTTAGTGTATGTGCGCACCAGATTGTCCGACTCCGGACCGGGTTCATCTTCTGAGATCTCTCCATCCTCCCTCGCGGAAGAGGACTCTCCAGTAGGCGGCGGAGCAGGGCGCTTCCCCTTGGCCTTCAGAAGCGACATGGGGGAGGGATCGACGCTAGGGGGAGCCGCCGAGGCAGGGAGGGAAGGGAAGTTGGCTCTGTAATGGTTAAGGGCAGCGCCAGGTTGCTCTTGTGCAAGAGGATCAGGGGGGCCCTGGTCAGCGGCCTCGAGCGGGGTTTCGTCGAGGACACCGAAGAAGTTCTGGAAGGTGGCAGAGGACGAGGACATAGAGACAGAGGACGTGTACGCCGCGGCGAGGACAGGAGGAACGTTTTGGCATGGGGGACTTAAAAGACAAGCAGCCAGACAGGGTGCGAGTGGCTCAGGGCGGATTGAAAGGCGGGGGAGACAAAGGCGGCGTGCAGGGGATCAAAGGAAGAGGAGGGCAAAGGGTCGCATCATCACATCATAAAGGGGTCACGCTAAAGGGGCGTGAATCGAACCAGAGATGGGCGATGAACCGAGGGACAATGCGGCAGCTGCACGCAGTGGCGGGTAGGCGGGAGGCGACGGTCGGATGCTGGCGAGTTTTGCAGGCATCGGCGCTATGCCATGCGCTATGGGATGCGTGAGGCGCGTACGGCGGCGGTAAGGAAGCGGTGGAGGTCTGCGATAGTATGTTACACCGTCCTTGAGAGGGAAGGGCACGGGCGGCCGTGCGGCGATGCCGCAAGGCGCGTGGCAGACAGATTCTGGGGGGAGGAACCACTCATAGTCGGAGCGTGAGGCTAAGCTCCCGTCCGAGCAGGTAACGAATATACAAGCCCCGGGGACATAGTCCTCAGAAGGCTTTCCTCAACACTGCAGAGGCCGGACGTGGCCTACGACGGGCCAGAGGGCTCACGACGCGGTGGCACGGGCGTGCGAAAGTGCGAGGTGGTGGTGGTTCCTCCTCACTCAGCCATACTTGAGTGCGACGGTATAAGATGAGCAAAACGTGGGAAGATATCACATGGTTTCATGCACGCGCCACTTGTTCCCCTGCCACAACCACATATCTTGACGCGACCTGACACCTTGTATCGTTCGAGCATTTTCTTGTACTCTCCTCATCGCACTCCCGATTCTATGGCTGGAAATTTCGCGGCTCTCATGGCCGAAAGCCATCAACGCACACAAGCCTTGACCCAACAAACTCAGGAAGCTATCGCCAATCGCCTACGGAAGGAGGAGGACCGAAAGCGACAACAAGAGGAGCAGGAGAGGAAGGAGAGGGAAGTGGAGGCACAGATACGGCATCGACATTTTGAGGAGCTGCAACGAGAGAAGGAACGTCAAGAACGCAAGAAAAAAGAGCAAGGGGCACGCGAACGGGAAGAAGAGCAGCGAGAGCAAGAACGGGAAGAGAATCTGCTCGGGAGGAGCAAGGGCTCTCAGCGACCTACATCCGTAGTCAACGGTAGGCGGGGCTCTCGGCAGGGTAGACTCGATTCCGAAGTCACTGATGACGGCATGAGTGCCGGTGCGATGGCACTGACGCGCGAGGAGAAGCGCGAGCGGCGACTCGCCAACGAGTTTAGGCTACCTGGTACGTCCAAGCGGACCTCAGCAAATACAGGATTCGGAGGAGCCAAGGGGGCCAGGCGACTGCCTGGCGGCGCGATGGACGTCGTCGGTTCCTTGCGCTCGTCCGAGTCCTCGTTACCGTCCGGCTCACACGCGTCCTCGTCGCGCGAGATTCGCGCCCGTATCGCAGCCTCGCCGAACGCGCTCATTCAAGTCAATACTGTCAAACGTGATCGTCGCACCATCGATGAGCACATGCGAGATAAAGCGCGATTTGGCGGCGAAGCTAAAGTGCTCAATGGTGACGATGCTCGCAGCTTTGGGAAATGGTTCAGCTCCAGGTCCAAACCCAGCACGCCGAGAGATAGCCCTCTGTCCAAATCACGGGCCTCATCGCATGACCCTGCGACTCCCCCTCCCCTGATAGTGAGGACGACAACCTCTTCGACATCAGCATCGGTAGGGCCTCGAATCCCGAAGAAGCTGCCGCTATCACAATCTTTGCCAACTTCAAATGCTTCTTCAGCCCCGACGTCGGACTCTCTGACACGCTTAGTGTCGCCTGTGCCCAGATTGTCTGATCGGACAACCAGAATGACCCAGACGAAGAAACGCGCCCGCTCGTCCAGCTTTGATTCGTATGATTCGGACATCGGTTCGCCGCCGCCCCGAAGGAAGCCCAAGCCGTCCGATTTACAAGCGGAAATTTGGAGTATCTTTGGAAAGAAGCGCGACACCTACGTTTCTCGCGATGTTTATAGCGACGACGAAGATATGGAAGCCAACGCCTTGGACGTCGAAAAGGAGGAGAAGAGAAGGTACGTTCTATTGCTTGACGCGCGAGAGTTGTGAAGCTCACGAGCAACTTGAGTGCACGGCTGGGTCGCATGGAGGATCTCGAAGCTGAGAAAGAGGAGAAGCGTCGTGAAGAAGGGAAGCGTCGGCGGCGTCAGGCAAAGATATAAATGAGCAATATTTCGGGATATTTTTCTACATCACATTGCGGTGACCAGAATCCCAACGAAGCTAATAGTAAAAGCTTGGATTGTATGTTTATAGACTTGCAGACTGTTCAATTAGTTTTGGATCAGAGGTTTGCTTGTGTACAGTGACTTGTAGAAGGTTTATAGGAGGATGAGCGCTGATGCTCTACGAGTACTGATTATGTAATCCTATTGTTAGGGATTGTTGCAGGTCAGTTTTGAGCTGTTATTTTTTTGGCTATCAGAGCTGCAGATGAGCCTGTTGAACTGAGTGCATCTAGTATGCAGCTATGTTCACTGGGCTGTTAGGCTAGTACTTTTCACTCACATGTACTGCCTCTGTAAGTGTTATGGCTTGACGCCTCACCGACACCCATCAGCGCCTCTGTTACGGTTTGACACCTCATCAACACTGTCGGTGCCACACCCTAACTATGGTGCATGCCCTAACATTGGCCCAGAATGCATCGGATGCCTTGCTAAACGCGTGCTTCAACAGATGCAGGTCACTTCAACAAGCGCGCACCTCGCCATGAGCATGCACCTTCTATAGAAGTGCCTCGTCAGCGCATATCTATAAGCGGCCCGGACTCTAGTCAGCAATGGCGACCAATCGGCATTAGTCACAGCCTCGGCATTACTCATCACCTCGGCAATGACTCATGCTTAGTCGTTTCCCTATTATTCTCTCGCTTACATTATCGTCTCTCGCACAGACCACGTATCGGGTATATAAAGACTCTCTGTTTCCCTGTAATTCCCCAGCTCATCCACTTATACTACCAAGTGACTCGCAATTCACCACTCTTCTGCCTTTCCCCCATCGCTTGCCTCAACCTTCCACTCTCATCACTAAGTCCGTGCAGCCCGGGGACTTCCGCTCGCTAAGTCCTGACATTTGGACGAGCTCCCCTTACCCCGCTCTGCACATGCTTACCCGCTCTTAGTGGCACGTGTTACCATTGACTGGGACCTCGGCTTCCTTAACATCGAAGCCACCCTGTCACCCCGTTCAACAACTACTCAGACATTGACCAGTTCACATTCGCAACCGGACATATCCGCCAAGACCTTGCAGCGTTCAATAATGCATTGATATACCCCGAAAAATCGCAGCACAGGGGACAAGTCTGCTTCCGGGACGGCCCCTGACTAGTGGGAATAGGCGCAGAATAGCAACACGCCGATCCATCGCACCATATGGTCAGCGGGGCATGCCTTGTGCTCGGTCCCGCCATGCGAGAACCCCTTTTACAACACACGACAAGCAGCCTTAGCGACAGGTGGCAGTCCTGGAAGGCAGATGGAGAGTCCTCTACCGCTGGGCCGCTGGAAGAGTATACAGGACATGTGGGCAGAGTTCTGACACGTCGGGCCTCCAGCGGGACGGTCCCGTCGAGCCAATAGAGTTCTAGGTGGCATGTAATAGCAGGGAAGCAGTACAACGGTACGGGCAGAGTTCTGACATGTTTGTAACAGCAGTGGGACAGTCCCAGAGTGCAGTTAGAGTTCTAGCGCGTTTGTAAGAGTAGGAGGGCAGAGTGGAGCAGCAGGGTTAGGGTTTGCAGGCGGTCCTATTAGAGTAGAGGGGGGGTTTCTCTGAAACAACAGATACCACCACCAGTCCCGCATTGCAGGAGTTCCTTGGTGCTCGAATACACCCCCACAGTACAAGTTTCAGTTTGCTAGCGTGTCACTAGCTCGTCCTGCTCAGTCCTGTTCAGTTCCCGCCGGTCTTGCGCGTTGCCTGGCCATTTCTGTCACTGTGCACAGTGGTACCAAGGGTACACTGCGTCTTGTCTGCTTTCTTTCTCACTCGCTCTCGTCTTCACACTGGTCCCACCATCGCCCGACTCGATAACCGGTTGATTTAACCCCCCACGCACTTGCTGAGCACGTCCCATTACCAGAGAGAGTTTTTGTGTGGTATTTCTCACTTCACTCACCCCTCCCCGGGATGTTACCGCTCGTCATCTGCAGCCCACCATGAGGGGGCAATTGTATCATCCGCCACACTTTGAGCCCGGCGACCTCTAGGTCATCCCGCCTGACAAAGACTTTCGAACTTGTGGCCCTTGTCACCTCTTGTAGCGGGCTTGCTATTTTCTTTTTCTTCTGACTTCGTCCGACACTTGTGCGCAGTCCTATCACAACAGGACCGCGACATTCTTTCACTCTAGGTCAGGACCCGCGTCCTGGCAGCTGATAATTCGAGGCACAACCTACGGTCCACTCGGAACTGGCCCGCAACTGCCGGGACCTCATCTGATGATCGGGCTCAGCAATCAATTCCCGTTCTGAAAACTCCGCAACCCACATTGCGTAGCCGTGTTCAGTCTACGCGTTTCAGCCCAGATTCTTACTGACAAGAAACTCCCAAATCTCGCCAGGTTCCCTTTTACATTCCCGTACTACCACCCGCGCCCAAAGCGTGGTGTATCTGTCAAGTTTCGTCAACAGGACAGCTGTCCTGTCATATCTCTGCAGCTGCAACATCTGAGACCTGGCGGGACTCTTCACCCCTGCCACCTCTGACTCCAAGTCCGACTCAGGAACGTGAAGGCGAATGTCCCGTTTCTTCTGACTCTTCCTCAAGTTCCTCTTCACCTTCTCCAACACCTTCACCACCTATCCAGCAGCGTCCCGTCGTCATGGCCAATCGCCACCCTCAGCCCATTCCCAACTCATCGAATGCGCCCAAGTTTAACTATCCTGAAGATGCTCCTGACTTCGATCGCTACCTAGAAGCGGTGGAGTTGGTTGCCAAAAATTGCGCGGTAACGTCAGTAGCGGGACGCGTCGCCTTAGTCGTATGCTATGCTAATCATGCGGCGGGTGATCTCATCTGAGTCTGTCCCATCATCGCCCACGTAACTGAGCTGCAGGCCCAGCAAGCCGCGGTACCGGGACAGCCAGCTCAGCCAGTTCCAATGTGGGAGGAGTGTTACGGTTTGACGCCTCACCAACACCACCGGCGCCACACCCTAACTACGGCACACGCCCCAACATTGGCTCAAACGCATCGGACACCTCGCTAGATGCACATCTCAACAGACGCGCGCCATGTCGACAAGCACGCACTTCACCATAAGCGCGTGCCTCCCATAGAAGCGCCCTGTCAGCGCATACTTATAAGCGGCCCGGACTCCAGTCAGCAACAACAACTAATTGGCATCAGTCACAGCCTCGGCCCGAGTCATCACCTCGGCAATGACTCATACTTAGTCGTTCCCCTTATTGTTCCCCCACTTACATTATTGTCTTGCGCACAGACCATGTATCAGTATATAAGGAGCCTCAGTCCCAGTGTAATTCCTCAGCTCGTCCACTTGTACTATCAAGTGACTCACAATCCCACCACTCTCATCCATTTCCCTCGCCACCTCAAGCCTCTCTCTCCATCTTCACTGAGTTCGTGCAGCCCGGGGGCATACGCTCGATAAGTCCTGACATTTGGACGAGCTCCCCTTACCCCGCTCTGCACACGCTCACCCTCCCTTAGTGGCACACATCACCATAGACCGGGACCTCGGCTTCCTTAACATCGAGGCCGCGCCCACTGCCCACCACCCCGTTCGCAATCTACTCCGACATCGATCAGTTCGCGTTTGCCACTGGATGCATTCATCAAGACCCCGCGTTGTTCAACAACGCGTACGTACACGTGCACACTGTCTTCGACCACGAGAGCACCCATCGCGTCACCACCTTCACCTACGTCCAAGCCCAGCAAAGCCACAGCCTGGAGCTCCAACGCCCGCGCCTAATCTTCCAAGTCCTAGACATATTCCACGTCTACAGCACAACCACCACCGCCTTTCGAATCTGCCCGCAGCGCATGCTCATAGAACGTTGACTCTGCTGCACAGCCGACTTCTCACTACACCCTCCGAGTAGAGGGATCTTCGATAGCGTCTGACAGGCCCTCGACAAGAACAAGCGAGGGAATCGGAGAAGGAGGATCGCGCGACCCACCTTTTGTACATCGTAGCACACGATGACCTGAAGAAGGCATTGACAAATTGATTAATTTCGTGCGTCCACATTGCCCACCATTTCTGCCCCCAGTACTCGTGGAACACCTAGACCGGACCCCGACCTCGAAAACGACGAGTGTGTCCCAGTAGCACACCGCACTGGAACTCCGGACTCAGACGTCTTGTACAGCTCAGTCGCCAAAGAAAATCTCCCTGACTTTTCCCCTGATCTCGTTCCTGCAGGTTTCCGGCTTGCACCGAATGGGCAGTACCTTACTGTGTGGACTCACACCGGTGAGTACGACGTACTCTGGTATTGGACACGTGACCTCCACCCCATCTTCAGGTGGAACCGCCATCCCCACGTAGGAGACTCGTTCCTACATCGACACGACTTCGTCGTAGCTGAAACCCTTGAATGTGCCGCACAAGCACTATCCCACACACAGTCCCATGTGTCCAACATCTCTCGACCTCTGACCAGACCACTGACCCACCTCCAATCCGTAATGGTCGGCACGCCCCCGCCCACATTCGTTGCCGGGCCGGCATTCCGGCCAGCAAGCACGCGCCCTGTAGAGCACACTGAAGAGCGACTGCAAGCAGAACCCGCGGCACCCACAGCCACCCAGAGCATGACCCGGGTGGTAGAAGAATTTGAGCGGCAGAGTAACAATGCCAACGAAACTGAGGCCGACATCGCCCACAACACTGGCAAGATGGGCGGCGTCCCTAAACCGTTCAAAGACGACCGCGACGACGCGCAGAACTACCGCACGCGCTGCATGATGCACTTCATGTGCAACCCGAAGACATTCTGGACCGAGCTGAGTCGTATCAATTTCTTCTGCCAAAACATGGAAGGTGACATGTCAAAGAAATGGGCGGCCGCTGTCCTCGAGGAGGTCATGGAAGACCACCTCAGTCGAACCATCCTACCTTGATGGTCGCTCATGCACATTCTCAACGCATTCATCTCGCAATTCTCCCCGGTCAATGAGGAGACGAAGGCACAGGCAGAGCTCGAAGAACTCGAGCAGGGCAAGGACACCGCCGTCGACTATACGTTGAAATTCAATGTAACGGCCAAGCGGGCTGGTTACAACGAGTGTGCCGCGCTCAGGTTCTATCGCAAGGGGCTGAACGCCAGCTTGTGAAGCAAGGTCGATGCATGCGAGCCTTCGCGTATCGATACACTCCGGGACTACCAAAAGGTAGCCCAGCAGAAAGACGAAGTATGGCGACGCAAACACATCAAGCACCAGGTGTGGGGCAAAGGTACGCCCTCCGCCAAATGATCAAGCGATAGTGCTGGCACCGGCTTGCAGGACAAGTGGGCAGTCAAGGTTAACGCCATGACTACTGGCGGAAGCGGGAGACCCGGGAAGCTCACTGACTCCGAGTGCGACTACCTGCACCAGAACGGCGGATGCTTCTTCTGCCGCAAGATCGGGCACGTCATACGCGACTGCCCGGAGCATGCCGCTGCGGGACCCCCGATGCACAGCCAAGGCCCCCGCTAACGACGCGAGCGGCCAAGGTCAAGAAGCCGGAGGATGACGTGGAGGCCCTGGTAGCACACATCAAGGTGCTCAGAGGAGGGGCGATGGACCGAGCTAGCAAGGCGCTAGGCCCCGCGGATTTTTAGAAGGTCCTCGTGCAACGTCGTCGCGTAGGACCCCACTTTTGACTCAGAATAAGGACTTTCTCGGTGTACTATCTTGTGAGCCGCGCTCTTCGCCAATAAAGGTCTCTGCTACTCGCAACATGCAGACTCCATCCATCAAGCTCCAAGGGAAATTCATTGGGAAAATAACTGGTCGACAAATTGATGTCTCTGCTCTGCAAGATAGCGGAGCAGAAGGGATTCTAGTTGACGGCAAATTCGTCGACAAACATTGGCTAACAACAAAACTGCTGGCACAACCCATCCCCGTCAAGAACGTTGACGGGACAGACAATGGGATGGGGCCGGTACGTAAATCAACCGTCCAAAGGCTACGCATCTACTCGGATAATGGCAGCTCTTACCACGAAGAAGACGTCAAGATGTACGTCGCCGACCTAGGCAACCAAGACGTAATCCTCGGAACCGACTGGCTGCGGAAACACAACCCAGAGGTCGACTGGCAGCAGGATCGCGTGGACATGACATGATGCCCTCCTGACTGCCTCCTAGCGGATCCACCTGTCGTGCAACTACAAACCGAATGACCAACCCCTCAGAAACCATCACTGACCACGTGCGAAGAAATCGAGGACGAGGATGACATCACATCTGTTTGCCGCGCAACCACCAACAATGACACTCCCACTATGGCAACTGAAGATAGGATGCCCACGAATCACGAGACCCCTGGGAACGACCCTCCGTCACTCGAGGACCCTCAAATCTCGGTTCCCTGGGTACTGGAAGGCCTCCGACTCGTGAGAATCATTCCCGATATCACCACCTGCACGGTCGAGGACGGCGACGTAATCCTCTATACAGAGGATTATACAGAAGACCCAGATAAGCCATCCATCCCCGTCTATGTGGGCTCTACTAAATCGCAACAACTGGCAGAGGCAGCCTTGGCAAAACAGAAGGTCAAGACCTTTGACAAAATGGTCCCTGAGCAGTACCGCGACTTCACCAAGGTCTTCGACAAGGTCGTGTCCGAGCACCTTCCGGAACGAGGAATGTGGGACCATGCTATCGATCTCAAGGACAACTTCATGCCAAAACCCTGCAAGTTGTACCCGCTGTTGCCCGCTGAACAAACCAAATTAGACAACTTCCTCGACGAACAACTGTCTAAGGGCTACATTCGGCCATCCAAGTCACCCATGGCGAGTCCCTTCTTCTTCGTTAAAAAGAAGGACAGACGACTACAACCCGTCCAGGACTATCGGCACCTTAACTCCGGCACCGTCAAGAACGCGTATCCGCTTCCGCTCATCAATGAGATCGTCGACAAACTCAAGGGAGCAACAATCTTCTCTAAGGTCGACGTACGGTGGGGCTACGAGAACATCCACATCAAGGAAGGCGACGAATGGAAGGCTGCGTTCCGCACCAATCACGGGTTATTTGAACCACTGGTAATGTTCTTCAGTCTCACGAACTCCTCGGCGACCTTCCAAGCCATGATGAACGAGGTGTTCAAAGACCTCATCACGGAAGGTGTAGTAATCATTTACATGGATGACATCCTTGTATTCACGGATACACTGGAAAAACACTGCGACATTATGCGACGAGTCCTTCGACGGCTACAGGACAACAATCTATACCTCAAACCGGAGAAGTGCCTCTTCGAACAGACAGAGGTGGAGTTCCTTGGCCTCATTGTCTCGCATGACAACGTCGCGATGGACCCAGTCAAGCTAGGTGGCATCAATGAATGGCCCGTTCCGACCAAGGTCAAGGAGGTACAATCTTTCCTCAGATTCGCGAACTTCTATAGGCCCTTTATCAAGGATTTCTCGACCATAGCGCACCCGCTGTTCGAACTGACGAAAAAGGACACCCCCTGGAACTGGTCGGAAAGCTGCCAAACCGCCTTCCTATGGCTTAAGGATGCGTTCACTTTGTCGCCCATCCTATTAATGCCTGACCATGAAAAGCTGTTCTGAATCGAATGTGACGCCTCCGACTTTGCTACTGGCGCCGTTCTCAGCCAAGAAGGTGAAGACGGTCAATGGCATCCTGTCGCATATTTGTCCAAGTCCTTCAATCCAGCTGAACGAAACTATGACATTTTCGACAAGGAACTCCTTGCGATCATTCGAGCGCTTGAAGTGTGGCGGCACCATTTGGAAGGGGCAGAACACACGGTACAGATCTTCACGGACCACAAAAACCTGGAATACTTCACGCAAGTGTAAAAGCTGAATCGCCGACAGGCCAGGTGGTCTCTTTACCTATCGTGCTTCGACTTCGAACTCCGTCACAAACCCGGTAACACTAACTGTGCAGATGGCCTGTCGCAGAGTTTGTCACGAGTGTGGGTACTCGCAAGGACCTGTACAGGTACTCGTCAGGTACACTAACGGGTACTTGTACTCGTGAGGCACTCGCACTCGTGGGCCCCAAACCCGCACGAGTACGGGTTTCAATATTGGACCCCTCAGATACCTGTTGCAGGTACTCGCGCTTACTTGCACATGAGACGGGTGCCTGCGGGTGCTTGTCCCTCGGGTACCTGCGGGTACTGAACATGGGTCCGCGCGGGTACTCACATCCCCAGTTAGTGCTACTCGCATCCCTAGTTAGCGGTAGTATACATATCCAGATCCTTATCCCCCTGAGACAACGCAGCACAAAACAGTGTGATATTCGTGGGCCCGCAGGGCCCGAAGCGCAAACATACGACAGCTAAAAAACGACAGCAAAAGCACAGATGTGCGCGACAGGGACAGCATGTTACTCAATGTCCTCAACCTCCCCACCCTGGGCCTTGATCCCCTTCTTCTTTGGCCATTTGACTTTGGCCTTGATCACCGAGACCAGCTCAGCCTCCGGCAGCAGTGTTGGGATATCCGACCTCTCCCACAATACAAGCAGGGTCCCCGCACGGATCGATTTGTTGTTCAGCGCGTGCCGCTTTTTCGAGACCATCAGACCGCCCGTTGAGAATGCGTGCTCCGTGTCAGCCGAGGATGCTGTATCAGGTACAGTGAGTATATAGTCGCAAAATAAGATCTAACGTACCTGATGCGGTGAGGGCATCCAGTGCCATGTGAGCAAGTGGGGACGGCAGCATTGCGTGCCAGTGCTTGAGTGGATCCTTCAGAGGGATGCGCGGTGCGGCAAGGTATGCCTCGAACTCGTCGACCTCGTCTGGAATGTCCATTTCGATAGTGAACAAGCTCGCCACATCGACTGCACCTACACCCTATAAAGGCATCAGCCTTGAGCATC